>WBMZ01009273.1:0-23555 GCA_013400975.1 Atrichornis clamosus | reverse complement strand
TTCTTTTTTCTTCTCTTTTCTCTATGTGTTTTAATATTGAAATAATAAACTCCAGGGTCTTTACATCTGTTTTAAATATCTTCCTTTACTGGGAACCAAAGCAAGCCAAAAACATTAATTTGTTGAGTTGATTCCAGTGTCAAGGATGGTGACAGATAACAAGGTGAGGAAACAGGTAAGCAATACACATGTTCCCGCCTTTACGCCTTCCAGGACAGAGAAATACGGGTTTTAATCCTCCAAAAGAAAAGAAAAAAGAAAGCCTGAAACAACACCATTCTGTTTACTCTCAAAGAAAAATATTCACTAAAGCAATATGAATGTCTTCTAATTCAAAATTTACAAAGTGTGTGAGACTTAAATCTGACATACTGTTTGAACTCTACCATTAGTTCATTTTGCTCCATTTGTAGCATGAGTTAAATAAAGGATCTAGTCCAGCCATGAATTTCATCGGTCTTTTCTGTTCAGGGCATGAACAATCTTAATTTTATTTAACATAATTTTTTAATTGGATTGACCACAGCCAGAGTGGAGAATTGCACTTGCTATTTTACAGAAATATTGAAAGAAGAGTGTTCCTTAACTTGCATCCAATCTACTAATCCAGTCAATAACTCAGACTGGCCAAAAGACAAAGTAATTGCCTGCAGGTATTGCAGTCATGATTCAACAAGACAAGCAAGATCCTTACTTCAAATAACTGCTCTCACTATTTCCAGTAGGTCTGTTACATATGGAATGCATTTTGAAAATATAATAAAGCATCATCCTTCATGTGTAGCTTGACACTTCTGAATTATGGACTCAGAGTCTTGAGGTTTGAAAAAGGAAAGGAGGGGCCTGCAAACAAAATAAGAATGTAGACAATGCATGTATTCATTCAACTACACATAAAGTGTTTGCAACAGATTGCCTCTGCATTCTGAAGCAAATAATACTTTTGAATCCGTATGAACTTCTGTTCACTTTGATCATTCAGAAAAGCAAACAAAATACCCAAAAGCCTACTAGTAGAAAAGCAACAGCAACACAAAGAATCAAGACTTAAGATGCTTACAAATAAGGAATGTGAGCCAGTCCACATAAACTGGGATCAAAGACTTTTTCAAGGATCTTCTTTGTTACTTCTTACTTACTGGAGTAGCTGAGATGGAAGACATCCAGATCTGGGTGTTTACATGTAACAAGTAGCTCCCATTGGAGCCAGTAAGGCAGACACACAGATCCAGCTGATGCGTCACAAGATTTCTGGCAGGATGAACTAAATCACTCTGAATCATGTGAATCAAGCAATGTTGTTATCTTTTCAGATTTTTTCCTTTTGTCTCAGACCTCATCCCAAAATTAAGCACCTACATTACCCACTCATGCTTCTGAAACATTTAAATGGCTTTATTTCATGTGTCATCTCCAGATAAAATATTATCTTGCTTCATGGCTCACTTTCAAACACAGAGTGTTTCCTTCTGCCTTTTTGAAAGATAATGCTTATCTCACTGGAGAGCTGTTTTAGCCAGCTGGTGTATGTTTTTATGTCAATGGGTGAAATTTTATCTCACTGGAGGCATCTAGGTTTTTCTGATGTCATAAGCAGAAAGCACGATCATAAAGTGCTCTGGACCAGTTTACCTAGAAACTTCAAGGTGTTGGTCCTATCATGGACTGCGGTCTGTCTCACTGCAAGAAATTAATGTTTTACTCCGGAAAGGTATGAATGAATGCATAAGCAATGTGCACAGTCAGGGCACCAGCAAAAAAGGAGTGAGGTGATTCGATAGTGTTGCTGAATTTTTACACAAATGAGGATTAGATTTATATTCTCATAAATTTAGTGATGTGAGTAAAGTGCTTGTGACAGGAGTGTCATCATTCCAGGCTACGTGGGCATTCAGTGAGGAGATGCTGACAACTCTCAGAGTTGTTTTGTCCACTAAAGACTGTCTTAAAAGGCTGATCTTTCCCTTCAGGTAAGGCAAAGCTGACAAGTCTTCTAATATTGGCATGTCAGTCTATTGCCTAAACTATTTGGGATATGAATACAGGCTCTTCACAGCACTAGACTCTTCCTTTAAAATATATTTAATAAAAAAAAAGACTTCTCTTTGCCCAGTGACTATTTCTACATTTGTGGAATTGTACCTATTTGCGGAATTACATCTTGAGCCCACTGAAGACAAGTCTCAAGATTTAAGGAATTCTTCAAGACCAAGGTTTTGAATTTTATACTACAACACTAAAGCTTACTCTGAAGAGTGGTAACATATCATGCCAATAATTTTTTTCATTGTGATATGGCACAGCTTTTTCCACTGAATGCTTAAATTGAATTTGCATAGAAAGAATATAATTCTTAAAATATATACGTAGATGTGTCCCAAATAGAAAATTTCACCTTGGGAGCTTCTACATTCCTGAGCCATAAAGAATAGCTGCTGGTTAATTCTGTCCTTCTGGCATGACTCAGTAATAATGATGTGCTTGAGATATCATTAAAAGTCTGAGCAATAGTTCTGGAAGTTATTCTCCTATTTAAAGAGCCTGTGAAAACAAGGCTTGAAAATCCTTATTTCTTGTTGTATCTCATTTATATTCTTCCATAGAAATAGGCTGGGAAAAATAAACAATAAATTGAAACTTTTTTTTTTCCACCCAGTAAAGAATTTCACAATACTCAAGAAGTCTTGGGCCATACTATATGCATCATTATTTTGATCCATAACTGCTATGTCATGACATAACATGCCATGAAGTGTGAGAATTATACATCAAAATGAAAAGCTCATGGGAAAACAGCTATTAAATTTGTCTACATGAAAGATGAAAGAATAAGAGATTTAGAAAGGTATCTAGATACATTTTTATTTCTCATATTTTTAATTCATAGTTATTTGTAGAATTTCAATCGAGAAATAACTGCTGGTTTATTGTATTAAGACATTAAATAGAATACAAAAATACTTACCATCCATTATCTAGAGAACTGTTTCAGAACAGATCCTGTGTTGTACAACTCTAAAGAGAGATATTGAAAATTAGATGCACTTTTCACAAGTGTGTATATATCTTCCCACCGTAAGAGGGATCACTATTCAAATCATTATTTAGAATTGGACAAAACAAGGGAATAATAGTATTTTATCCTTTTAATAATTAATTCATTATTGGTTAATCAATTATGGTTAATCAATTATGGTTAATCAATTGGTCAACCAATCATAATTGGTTAATTCAAAGGCAAATGGTTTCATCTTCTTTCCTAAAAAGATACATCAAGTCATCTTACTCTTCAGGTTCTTTGCCAAACCTGGCTGTTAAGTACTAAAAGTCTGTAGCAGTAACCTGAGTCCTACCAGAAAAATGACTTAACACAGAGTAGGAGAACACGGTGGTATTTTGTTTTCAATATTAGTTCTTTTATGACTTTAGATTATCTAAAATAAGAAGAAACGTGAAAAAAAAGGTCTTATTTTAATGTCAAACATAGAAAGAATAAAAATATTTTTCCTTGCTTTTTGGAGGAGAGGAAAAAATTATGCAACTGGAGACAACCAATTTTAGCAGTGAAAAACATGTTTCTCACAGGATGAGAGCTGCTATAAAATTGAAGCAGTTTTCAAATGGATTCTAAGTTTAACCTAAAACTTCCACCTATCCCTACTTCATGAGTGGCCACCAAATATTTTTAATTCCTTCAGATATTTCATCCCTCTTTCCTTCATTGTTTGGAATTACAGTAAATGTGAATATGTGAGTCTTGGGAAAAAGAAACAGCTGAATGCTTCTGGAATATTGTTAACATTTGTGCAGACTTCACTGAATATAAGATGAGCTCAAGCTGTCATGTTCTGCAGTATGTTTAGGACCCACAAGACTCTCAATGTTGTTTGATTTTATTGCAGTTAATAATCAGGGAATTTATTTTAACATTGCTGAGCTTTTGGGTTGTTTTTTGCTTTCAATTGCTGGGGGATTTTTTTGTTTGTTTTACAGGTTCCCCCCCCCCCCAGTATGTTCATTATTTTTGTTCTGAGATATAAAAAAGGAAAAAAAATTTCACTGCTTAGGTGAAAGTGCTCTAGGAGACAATTGTCAGAAATAAAAAAAATGCAGTGAAAGTCTAACCCTCTATACAAGTGTTTTACTCACTTTTCCCTGGTAATAGTAAATTCTTGAATTTGTCCCTTTGGTGCTGGGCCCAGATTCACACTATCGAGTGTACCCTCAGTTCATCTGACATCTGATCTTCTTTTGAAAAAACATTGTCACACAAATTTAGTGATTACTCATTATCTCTGCATATTCTTAGTAGCAAATGGATTTTTAGTAGCAAACAGATTTTGATCCTTAAAGAGGAAGCAACCAAAAGTCAAGCAATGCCCCAGCCCTCCTAGCCAAGTCTGATAAACCTAATAAATGCTATCAGCAAATAAAGGCTCTTCCCACCTACTCAGCTCATTGTGCCTAAATTGCAGTACAGGCTGGAGGTTTTAGAGCTCACTGTAAGCCATAGTGTCATAACAAAGACACCCACAGGGTTTTTCACTTGGCAGAATAACTAACAGTGGAAGAAAATGTCGTTGAGCATAATTTTCTGTTGGAACTTCAAGATATCAGCCAGTCTAGTGGATGGTTTCTAGACTCTCCTCATCAGCAGTTGCTGCAAATAGAAGTGGGACTAAGAGACCTGTTGATTGATCTCCATGTAGCATTCCACTCTCCCACTTTTTTGTACTTTTTTTATTGAATAAAAATGCAACAATACAGGACTATAGGCCACTGAAAATATTTTCATTCCAACAGTGCAAGTATCATATAGTTTCAGAGTTACAGAAAAATCTCTGCAGTAATATCTGTTAAATATCTACATATTCGGATATCTAAATATCTGAATTCATAATGTAGCTGGACAGATCTCTCATTGAGAGTAAGATTTCTCAAGGTATTTTATGAAACATTATTCTCTCAGTTTTGGTGTCAAGGGCATATCAAGGCTTTTGAAAAACTGTTTGTAACCATGCAATTAACCCCAAAGAAATGTTATGGGACAAAGGAAAAAAAAATTAAAAAAAGTATAGCTTTAGTAAGTGATTATGACTAATACAGGCTCATTACAAATGTGTTTAGGCAACTGAATAGTATAAACACAAAAAATAAGGAGACCCTCAGTAGGTGAATACCGATCATTTTTGGAAAGACTAGTTCTTATAGCAAAAAGTACACTTTTTGACAATCTAGATATAACCCTTTTAAAACACTCATTATGCACACTGTGTTGTTGACCTTTGTTTCTGATAACTATCTAAGCTTTTGCATTAGCTAATATATTCTTACTTTTGCCTCAGTGGTAATTACGATAAAATAATTATGTTCACTAAGTAACTATTATTTATATTCTGCTCGAGTTTTATATTTTTTATTGTAGTAGAAGCTGAACATTAAAAACAAGGAAACTCAACAGTCTAACTTTCAGAGCTGCTTCTGATTTGCTAAAGCTATAGCAGACAACAGAGCTTAAAGATTCTTAACACCTTTCAACATCACTCTGCTTTTACTTGGGTGCCCAGATAAAGATTAAGGAACGCAACTCCAGGCATCCTGCTGTGACAATTTTCACTTCTGTCCTTTTTGCTCTCTCCTGTTATGCCTAATGCCAGAAAAAAACCTGGAGGAAACATAACAATTTAATAAAGTACAGAAAAAAGAAAATGCTCAGAATTCCAGCTGGGTTTTCCACTTTGCTGGTAATTATCAAAAGTACCTACCCACAACTGGAAATTAGAAGAGAAACTGCTGTTATTGTCACTTCTCTGCTCTATATGTTGCTTTTTAAATCCACAGTAGCCCCCTAAACAAGTTATCCAAAACCAACAAGCTGTGAGGTTCAGCTTCTGTGCACTCATTTCAAAAACACTTTTGATCGCAATAGTACCCATTCTCTGCTTTTCCTCTTGGCTCTTAGCTCTCTGCCTCTACATAACATGCCAAAGGAAAGATAGTGTTCGACAGAAATGGGGAAACCAAACATAAAACTTAAGAAAGGACAAAGGAAATTATGAAGTATTCCTGCAAAAGCGTGCAGGGCTCTGCCTAATTGAACATTATACGTGTTCGTGTTAACACATCAGAGTTTCTTGTTGTGCTGTGTGTCGGAAGCTTGCAGAGAGTTCACCAACTCATTGGCAGTAACCAGTGACTTGGAAAGACAAACTGGGAAAAACAGTGGATGAATTTGCTGTCTAACTCTGGAAATACAGATCAAGTTTTTCTTCCTCCCTCATCTTGGCTGTGGGGAAGTTGGTCCAGCAAGTTGAAGAGAAAAATTTCTGCTCTCCACATGTATGGACCAGTAACTCAGTAAGCGATCCTCTGTGCGAGAGAGACAGTACGGCGGGTACACACCACAGGCCATCCTGGGGTTTCACCTGCGGGACCACAGAGAGGACATGAGGCCTTCCTCTTGACCCTAAAGGGTCTTTGCAAGGAAAAACAATCATAAAAGCGGGTTCTGCCAGGAAACTGCTGCTTCAGTCTCAATGGTCAGTTTCCCTGATAGAGTAAAAGGGTTGGAGTTTATCCTCAACACAGGATTTCTGATTTTCAGTTACAAGGAGTGAATAGCAAATACTGTGAGCAGGACTAGAAGGGCCCTGCCTCCATCCAGAAGGTGTATACTGAACTGAAGCCCCAAGCAGCCCAAGGTGAGAAGAAAAGGGGAAGGCCGGTACCTGGAATCACTGCACTACCTTCACTGGGCACTGTGCATGGGCCTCAGACAGCCCTTTGAAAAGCCTGGTGATACATCAGAGTACAAGACATAAAAAATCAGAAAATATTCTGATCTGTCTGACCATGGTAGGTAACTGTGCAGCCAGTCAGTTTAGACTCCATTTCAGGTCAGTGGAGAGAGAGAAGTACATTGAAGAAGCAGTTCAGACCACATGTGAGATAAAAGTAGCTTCTCTCTAACTATTTCTATTGACTAGAGATGGAACTCAAGCTGACTGGGCTCCTAATTTAGGTATTAAGTCTATAGCTGAGTAGGAACAATTTGATCTCCATGTTTGTATTATAGCATGTTTGAACTGGCAAGTAGAAGGATCACCACTGCAGTAAGATAATAAAATTGTATTCTTCTCACTTTTCCTTCTTTTTTTTTTTTATAATTTGTTTTTATACTAAATACTATTTCCTTCTGTGGATTTCACAAAGACATCCATTGTGTTGGATTAAAGTGAAACAAAAACATCCACTGTTGCTTAAAAAAATAACATAAGTAGAGAAATCTTGAAGTCACCACTGAACAAAGTCTTTTACTTTGCATTCTGTTTAAACAGTACTATGACCTTGAAACTAGTTATAGTTTCTACAAAACAAGTTGGTGCTGATTTTTGAATAATACAAATTAATTATTTTTTCAAAAGGTCTTTCAGGAGGAACACAAAGGAAAATGCAGAATGCTAGATGACAGTCCACATGATCATCTATTCAATTACAGGGTCATGACACATAAATTTGACAAAGTTCTAAAGTTATATACACAGCTTATATACAAATAAATAGTCTTATAAATGCAAATATCATCTGGCATTCAGTACTAGAAAGGATCTCTAATGTACTATAAATTAACGTAAAACTGCCATTTTAAGTAGATTAATATCTTTGGTTAGACCAAGAGAAAATTATATTATAAATAATGATTAATAAATTTAAAAGTGATTTATAGGTATAAGGCCTTTTAAGAAAGCATGAAGAATACTCTGTTTTTTCTAATAGGCTTTGATGCTTTTTACTGGCAAAACTTGAACTTTTTCAAGGGTGAAACAACACAAGTGACTGAAGGAAATGTTGTTCTTCAAACATAACAAATCCGCATTTTAGCAAAGCATTTGGTTGAGAGTCTTGTGAAATATTACTCTGAAAAATCAAATTTCCTTGGTTACAAACCGTATGATATAGCATGAAAAGTAGCTCAATAGCCATAAACAGTAGTTAATGATGAACGACAACTTATCAGATAGGGAGAGATGTCTAGGGGCATACTAGTGTAGAAGATTTCAGTCTTCTTCTTTATCTGACATCTTCATTAATAATTTAAAAGGAGTTCAAATATCATATTAATGAAACTCACAGATGATGCTAAATTGAGATGTGATGCAAACAGAGAGAATGACAAAGAATAAAATAGCAGGGCACTAGGCATGAATCCACATAGATGGTAAGTATGTCTCCCACTTCCTCAGATTTCACAAGCCTAAAGGGTTTTTTATATTGTGTACATTATACACAAGTTTCTTGAAACTTATTTCCCTGTTTCCAAATTGGTCCTAAAAAACTTTTCATTGTTGTCAGATAATAAGCCATCCATAAAAAAACACTAAGAAATATAATTAATTTTTTGCATAAGCAGAAAAATATTTATATGAAGGTAGATATCTGTACAGGTATTCACATGGAGAGAGAATAAAGAACTTTTTAAGAGATTACTTGTTGTGAATTTAAATATGTTTAAATATCTAATGCAACAAAGAAATCAGTGACGTCAAATAATAATACACTTTACATGAAACATATTCCCTGTAACTAATAGTACAAAAATGTTGGAATTATAGGGAAGAAAAAGTCATTTATTCCTGTTCTTTGTAACTAGGAAGATGAGAAAAAACTTATTTTTTTTTTACTTATGACTGAAACAATTGATAGGTTACCATATGATAATATGCTTCCTCATATTCAGTTTCTTCATTTTGGCTGGCTTTTCATCTCCTAGTGACATCAAATAATATATTTCGTATCTGCCTAGTACTGCCGTTGCACCCACATTGAGCTATTGCCTTCAGTCAAGTTCACTGAGGAAGCAAAATCACCTTTTCTTTTTGCCTCTTTCTTCCTTTCTCATTAGGATCATACTGCAGGATCAGGTGTTGATTGATCTCACAATACAAGCTCAGTGTTGCTGTTGAAATCAAATGCTACTCTTAAATAACAGAACACAAGTACTGAACACTAAACAAAGAACACTAAATTCCAGCAGAGCTATTATCCTCTGGGAATGTTTAGATATATTGGTTTTCTCTAAATGTAGATTTTGGTTTTGTTACATTCATTAAGTTTGTTTTGCTGTTTGTTTAGTGTATTCTCATACTTTACTCAAGTATGATGTATTACACGCTTTCTGCCTCTACTCCACTCTTGAAAACTTTCAGCTCATACAGAATTAGAACTATGTTAGCACATGCAACTCCTTCATATGCAAATATGTCTTTTTCATTTTAGAATAAAAGGAAAAAAGTAACATTTATCTAAGATATCCTAGTTATATTCTCCCATTGGTTGTATTTGATTTCTATTTTGTGAACTTCAAGGATTCTGAAGGGTGAAAAATTACTAAAATGGAAGGAAGATATCAAGAATTTTGGGAAAGAAATTAGAAAGTCAGTGGCAAAAATTTTCTTTTTGATTCAGATGGTACTGTGCAAACCAGTGCATTGCATACTTTCTTTTCATTAGGGGACAATTACTTTAATCTTTTATATACTCAGTGAAATGCATAAAACAAGGAACTTAATTATTATTAATTAATCAGTCCTAAAGTCTTGAAAGGCTTTACACTTTTTCAAAACTTCTATAAAGGTAAAACCTCCTGTATCCTTGTTGGCAGAATCAGTGGAGCAGGTGTGTCCTTCGTACTCCAGGACTTGTTGCATGGCAGTGCGACCACCACTGTCCTGAAATGGTTCACAACAGGAATTTCTCAAATGTTCTCCTTGATAGTCTTAGACAGCTGATAATAGCCATCATATATTTTTGAAGATCTTTTAAATTCACATACCGTCATAGACTGCATTAGTTCCTCTTGAGACAATAAGAAATATACAGCCTTATATGAACAGCTCTTCATGCACTTATAAGCAGGATTTTACCAAGTATCCCTCTTGAAAATGTATGAAGAAGCATCGTAAAACGATGTGTGACTATAAATGGAGATAATAAAAAAGTTTTTAAAAGTTCATCCTTTTTTATTATCAGACAATTATGAGTGTGGAGGATTAGTCAGATATGCCCAGTTATACAATTTGCAAATGTTCTCTTGCAGGAACAGACACAACATACACATTAATAAGATATACTGCATATATAGCTTCTAGTTTACATGCTTTGGTTACAGATAGAATGTCATGTCTAAGGGCACAGCATGATGGCATTGATGTTACTAGCAATAAAACGCAGGAACAGAATGAATGAACCTTTTCTGGCTTGTAATGCCACTGTCTCAACACTTTTTTAAACCTGAATGTTGATTGCTACTTTATTAGAAGCAACTCTGTTGCATCAGTGCCAGCAAGTATCAGCAGAAATTAAGGATTGAGAAATCCCTATTGATTATAACATTACTGTGTTACAAAACCAATTTACATCTCAATTCTTGGGCCACTGAAGAGTCTCAGGTAGCTCCCTCATTACTGAGAGTTAAAACGTGTAAAATAAGACCTTACATTTTAAACTACATGAAGGATTTAAAGTTCGTTAGATTTGTCATTATGGTGATTGACAAGTATAACTGTCATGCAAGGCATACTTTAACATGGATAAAGTACATTTCAAATTTGACCATGCTTCTGTCAAGAAATAGAAGGAAATATGACAGCTGATCTTTCAAAGATGCAGTATTAATTTTTAAACATATTTATTTTTTCCTACATAACCTAGATTGATAAAAATTGGAACATAACTAAGTACTTTTCTCTAACTGATGTCATTGCATAATTCAGCACATTAACACAGTTGAACACTTGACCTTGGCTTTGCATTTTGCAGGAATATTCTTACACAAATCATTAGCTTGGAAAATGTGACAAGACTGGTACAATCTCTTTTTTTTTTTCTATTTCTACAACATTTTATACTCAGGAATATTAAAAAATACTTCATTAAAAGCAAAATAATACAATAAATACAGATTATTAAGTTGCACAATTATGAAAAATTAAGTAGTACTACTGTTAAATTTACCTTAAATTACTTTCAATTCTAAGTGTTCTGATAAATTTATCTGCATACAGTAGGTGACTAACTTAGGTTTTGAGCATTTTTTTCTTTTTGCTACCACTTCCTCAGTCAAAACTAGTATCTGTACTTGAAATACAGAAACTTTCCCCACTCAAAACCTTCTGTGAGGATTCGCTACGTATAATTTTGTTTGGTTTTGTACCTGCTAATTTGAATATCTTTCTTACGTTTTTTATTTGAATTTTTAACATGTATTATGGCATGTGAGGTGTATTTCCTGACACATAGAAAGAAAAGGAACAGTTGCACTATCTGTTTGGTATCTACTGTAAAACTGGTGTTTCACTTAACAGTCTGCATTTGCCTGATCTCACTGGTGGGGGTTGAATGATATGAAATAGATGCAGATAGAATTGATTTGAAAAGAAAATACTAAGAGACTAGACACATTCCATCTGTGACAATTTCTTCAAGATTACTTGGATTGTAATGCTGCCACATGTATAAAAGTCACTCTTAACACCTGAATGAAGGGAATGGAAGATAGGAGATTCACCTAATCAATAGTAGTCCAAGCTTAATTTGTTCTTATGTTTTATCCATGAAAACATGGACTTTATTTTTAATTTTTCTCCGTGATCAAGAAAATCACTGAAGTGCATACTCAGTTTTTAACATTAAATGGCTCATTACACAACCATAATATTATAGCAATACTCAGGGATTTTGCTGGATTAAGACTCTAACCACTAATGCAGTCCTAACTTTTTTTTCTTTGATGTTTCCTAGACATATAATGAATTTCTAACCCCTAGGACCCTTCCATTCTCCACTGAACTGTAAGCCTGAAGTTCAAGTCTATTAGAAGGTCTATTTATTACTATTTAGCCTGGCAGTATCACACTGGCATAATGTTGAATTTGTGGAAGTGAACAATGAGCTTTAATAGCTATTGACAAGGTCTGAAGTTTTTTGAAAGCTAAAGCTCTTTTAGAAATATCACTATCCCTGTAATGAAGTTCTTTTAACTTTTTTTTTTCCCCCTGGTAAAAAAAATAATACTGCAAAAGCTCTTCTAACACAAACATTCACTTTATTTTTATTGATTTCTTTTCAACAAATGGCTGTGCAGTCACTCTGGATAAAACACTTAGTGAGGTCAAATGGATCAGGAAATATGACCTAACCAGTGGACTTTGGACAGAATGATCAAGGTCACTTGGGGTTCCTTGTGAAATTATTAAATCCATAACAGTACCATAGACTTTTATGTATAATGCATACACACATGCGTAAAGCAACACAACAAAGTACTCTAAAGTACCATGAACGTATCTTGCCATCAGACATAGAAAACACTCCCTGATTTTCATAAGAATGTTATGTTTCAAAGCAATGTTTGTCCTGATGATGAATTTAACAGATGACAAAAGCTTCATTTTTTTTGATATCATAATCTGGAAATGGGTAATAAAGAACATTCTTTTCTTTACAGACAGGAATTAATATCAGTTACACAAGTCTATCACATTCAATACACAGTTTCCAAAGTTGCATTAGGTGAACTTAGGAATAAAGTTTTTCCATAAAAACTGGGAAAGACTGAGAGATTTTCAATGTAATAGGTCATTACAATTCACTGCATGAAGGGAGCAACTGCAGTCTGGAAACACAGGAGGTCCCTGGAGCATTGTGGTCTTTGTTCAGTAAGGACCAGAGTTTTCCATTCACTTCCTACAGTTCTTTTTTTATGAAACTACTGAGGGACAGCCAGGAAAACAGAACACTACGAGAAGGTATTTGACATAAAAAGAAATATAGAATCTGTGCAGGATTTTAATCTTCATGTCTAGATCTGTAATTCTGAAGAGGAATTTCTTAAAGGGAATTAAATTTTTAACAGCTATAGAAATTTCCTTTTAATTTCTTAAACACTAGAAAAACTGAAGCCCAAGAATCACTTGGCGTCATAAAGCAAACAAACATATAATGAATAGTGTCTCCAGAATAACATGCTTGCTTTCTAACAAAGTAGATCCAACTTCTCTAGAATTTAAAGGATTCAGGTCCAGGTAGTCATATAATACAAAATATATATTTTATTTACCTAACAGTCACAGGGGAACCTAAGTTTCCTTCAGTGTGATCAAAAGCTCCTTTGGGTGTCTGTAGACCTTATATAAATCCTGAACGCAGTTATATCCATAGGTGTTTCAACAGGATATATGCAATATCATCCATAGCAGCTGAGCAGTTTTTAACCTTTACAAGGTGTTTGCCACAGTTATGCAGGAAATGCTGTTCCTCTCCAAATCCCAGCAGCCCTCACGTAGTTGAAAAGGATTTTCTTCACTGAGTATTCAGAACCTCCTTTCAAAAGTCTAACTCAGCAGCTATTAAAGAAAAAGACATTATACCATTTTTTTTAAATACTGCTTATAAAACTTTCAGAAAAAATATTGAACAGGGTTCAACATACTTCTTAATCTGAAGGCATCCAGACTGCCATCTTTCACTTGGCAGAAGAGTGTCCTAATCATTGGACACATCTCTTTACCCTACATTTGTTATGACTGACAATTTTAAATGTTGAAATTCAGGACAGTCTCAGACAGATAAATTACTCTTACTCAGACATATCAGAGTTACTTAGTACAGGTCAAAGACTAGGTAGACAATCAGCAGTCTTTGGTATGGGAGATATTACATTCACATGATTTATTGGTCTGTGCAGGACAATCATTTTTTGACATTCCAACACTGTGAGCATTTAGAAATGCTGCCAGTTACAATGAGAACACTGGAAAAAAGTATGCTTCAACTATTTCATCAAATAGGGCTGAGATTTTTAAAATGTCGGCATCTCATGTTATAGAGAATGCCTGGTTACACCACCTGCAGAAAACTGGAATATGTTGAAGAAAAAATAAAGACTTACAGCCTACAGGACCATGACTGTCAGTGATGCACAACAACTTTTCAAGTGAAGCATGACACTCTTCCTTGTTGAAGCAAGAACAGCAGCTTCAGATCATCAGGAATACTTTATTTTAAACATGTATAAACCCACTGCTTTCCCTTCTTTTATGGAGCTTGCTATCTATGTGCCACACAATTCAGTTTTAAATTAAGGTTCAAGAAAACATCTAGCAGATTAGCAACTTGGTTTTTAGTGATTAAGTTTGCATTTTTAGTGTTCTTCTCAGTAGGAATGAAATTAAACACTGAAAATAGAAATTAAGCTGGAAGCAGGGACTAGAATGAGTCCTAATAACTTAGCAAAGTAATGCTCACCACCTGTTCAGCCCCCTTCCATCCCTATATATGAATTTTGAATAGCAGCACAGAAGAAAAAAATACTACAAAGGCACAGTTTCAGAAAGAGAGTGAAGAACAATTTTTGCATCTGCATTTAGAATCCTACTAAAATTGTTATCTTTTGATTGGAGTCCTCTTTCTAGATTAGTGAAAAGGTAGTTCAGAATTCTCCTTAGTCTATGGAGAGCAGCATATCCAAGTCTGGATGACAGTATCTTTTTACTTATCTTCCCCTTGGGAATGGTTGTCCTGGCGGTGTCCTTCAGAACTTGTCAGACTGACATCAGTGGTCTTGGGGCAAGAGAGTATTCCCACACCAGTCAGTTCAGCTTCATACACTAAGGGATGTGGGCAGGAGTTAAACAGCCAAAACTCTTAAAAAATTTGTAAAGAAGAAAAATTCTGCATATGTTCACAGTGGTGAACAGTTTTGGACCACAGATGTGGTTGTGCAGATAAACAGCATAAACTGAATAAAGTTGACTATTTGTCCTTTTGTTTTGTTTTAAACTTAGATGCCAAAATTCTTCTTCAGTTGTGTTTCAGACTTGTATGTGGTCTTCTGGATATGAACATCACTTCTCATACTAGTCTAGCTTCTGCAGAAATAAGAAACATTATACTTTCTACTTAACCAGTTTGTAGAATTTTTCTATATCATCCATATAAGCATAGATTATTCATTCTCTGAATTTTTTATTTTATATTTTTGCACTTGTTTATGTTTTGCAAAGAAAACACCTTTTGGCAAATCAGTTATTACCAAGAAAGATATTTGGTTTCTTCTGAGAAAAGAAGCTTTGTGCATAAAAAGATTGTGAAATGTTCTTTTGCCAGATCAGTCAGGCTTTCCAGTTGTTGACTTTTCTTTCCTCCAGCTTGATAACAAGGAAGGGAGAGCCCTTTACACAAGGTATTTGAGAACAAAGGCCAGCAACACATTGCTGCCATTAACTAGTCAGACCTGACTCCTCATTGTCAGGATCCTGCACAGGGTAGCTGTGGAACAAGTGCAAGGAGAAGTGTGATTACAGATAACTAAAGCTAGTTTTATTTGAGTCAATTCAAACAAGGGATCAAGCTGAATGACCTAAAAGGGTGACATCAAAATGTGATCAGATCTCTTTGCTGCCGCTCTTAAGTCTTTTCCGTCATTCAGAGGAAAATCTATGTGACTGAACAAATGATGGTATATACTGAAATAGTCATGGTTGTTGTGGAGTAGATTATAATAATTATTGTCTAAACCCTGTTACTAGGAGCAGTTGTTCACCTGTCTTTGATTGCATAGCTTGAATCCTGTCCACTTGCAGGAATAAAGCTGTAGCCATGTTATTTTTTTTCAATATTTAAAACAACACGGAGTAAAAAAAAATTAAAAATCAAAAAAAAGAAAGTACTACTCCTTAAAAAAACCCCAAACCTTTGAAAATTAAGCATTGTTTGTTAATTATTATTTTATTTTATGAAGAATGTGGTTTAAATTAAGAAGTGAACAACTATTACCTTTTTCTAGAATTCACAGAATCACAAAATAAGCTGAGCTGGAAGGGACCCACAAGGATCATTGTCCACAACTCCTGGCCCTGCACAGGACAGCCCCAAGAGTCCCAGCATGCACCCAAGAGTCCAAATGCTTCTTGAACTCTGTCAGGCTGGTGCTGTGACCACTTCCCTGGGGAGCCTGTTCCAGTGCCCAGCCACCCTCTGGGGGAAGAACCTTATTCTAATATACAAACTGAACCTCCCCTGACAGCTTCATACCCTTCCCCTGGGTTCTGTCCCTGGTCACCACAGAGAAGAGATCAGTGTCCTCTCCTCTGCTTCCCCTCATGAGGAAGTTGCAGACTGAAAGACCCCTCAGTCTTGTCTTCTCCAGGCTGTACAGACCAAGTGACCTCAGCCACTCCTCATACAGATATTCCCCTCAAGGTCCTTCACCATCTTCACTGCCCTTCTCTGGATGCTTTCTCATAGTTTAATGTCTTTCTTATATTGTTGTGCCTAAAACTGCACACAGGTGACCCAAGGTGAGGCCGGCCCAGCACAGAGTCACATAAACTAATAGATTGATTCTTTAACTTTCATGGAGGTTGGACCCAAACCAGCCATATATAATTGCAAGTTTCTTACTTAATTCAGTTCCATAGAACAAAAACAACAAAAAAAATCGTAATTTTCTGATTCACTTTCAGTTTAACACATTTAGCAATCACCCATTAAAAAAAAAAAGTGCTTTCTCACAAAAACCCCTAAACACAAAAACCAACCCAAAAAGATAAACGACGCATGTAATACTCAAGTAATACAAAGCTCATAGCTTCTATTTATACTATTTACAAAGAGTGATTTGATTATACTGCAATAATAATGCACATTAAATATCTAAAAAAACCAATGCTTTTTGCTCTTAATATACATCTGATTGTGGGCAGGTTATTAGGATTGTTTGACCAGTTCATTTTCATGAACATATGCCTGATTTCTAGTAAAAGATATACTAGAAGAGTAAGATTCATGTTGAAAAAATGTTAAGAGCAATTACAGAGGTTGATTTAGGGGAGGGCGGTGTTAAACAAATTTATGGGTTTTAGGTTTTATGTGCAAGGGAATAAAAACCTCCAAGATTTTTTCTTCTTGTTTCCTTTTTAGAACTAGCTGCAATACCCGGGATCTGGTATGACAAGAAGAAAAAAATATTTTAATGTATTGATGTTGGTCTACATTTTTTAATCCTTGAAAAGTCCAGATTTCTGAGAGGGAGATATTCTATTTTGAAAGTTACTCAGGATATGATTACTTAACTCAGTCTTTCATAATGGAGGTTTTAGTCAAGAAGATAAATAAAAGTGTTTCAAATAGGCTTACTATAATCCAAGTGGCTCATAACAATATTATATGCATTTCAAATTGTGAGATAGCTGCTTACCTTAAAACTGCAAATCAGGCTCATTTTCTTTAGCCACAGTTATTTGATAGTATCCCAAAACAATTTTAGAAAAAAGAACCCCATGATTTCAAGCAGTTGTTTTAATGTGAAGGAGAAGTATTCAGTGAAGACTAAGAACACTTTGTAGCAGAAAAGGACTTGGGGATCTTGGTCAACAGTCAGCTGAACATGAGCCACCAGGTGTCCAAGAAGGCCAATGGCATCCTGGACTGTGTTAGAAATAGCGTGGCCAACAGGACCAGGGCCATTATCGTATGATCATCCCCATGTTNGTTGTTTTAATGTGAAGGAGAAGTATTCAGTGAAGACTAAGAACACTTTGTAGCAGAAAAGGACTTGGGGATCTTGGTCAACAGTCAGCTGAACATGAGCCACCAGGTGTCCAAGAAGGCCAATGGCATCCTGGACTGTGTTAGAAATAGCGTGGCCAACAGGACCAGGGCCATTATCGTATGATCATCCCCATGTTCTCAGCACTGGTAAGGCCACACCTCGAGTCCTGTGCTCAGTTTTGGGCCCCTCACTGCAAGAAAGACATTGAGGTGCTGGGGTGTGTCCAGAGAAGGGCAATGGAGATGGTAAAGGGTCTGGAGCACAAGTCTGATGAGGAGCGGCTGAGGGAGTTGGGGTTGTTTAGTTTGGAGAAAAGGAGGTTTGGGAGACCACACTGCTCTCTACAGCCACATGAAAGGAGGTTTTAGTGAGGCAGGTGTTGATGTTTTCTTCCAAGTTACAATGAACATGACAAGACGAAAGGGCCTCAGGTACTGCCAAGGATGGCTTAGAATGCATATTAGGAAAATTTTCTTCATTGCAAATGTGGTAAGGCATTGAAGCAGGCTGTCCAGTGGAATGGTGAAATCACCATCCATGAAGGTATTTAATAAACACATAGATGTGTCACTTGGGAATACGGTTTAGTGGTAAACATGACAGTGCTGGGTCAATGGTTGGACTCAATGGTCTTAGAGGTCTTCTCTAACCTAAATAATTCTATGATTGTATGATTTCAGAATGCACAATGTACCCAGAAAGAAATTTCAAAACAGTTTGAGAATATTTCTCTATGTTTAGGAATAAGTTCTTTTGAATTTTGGTTATCTAGACACCTAGTTTTATTTTGTCACATACCAGGTTGACTATGGCAGTCTAGCTGAAGCCCATTTTATTGCAAGAATGGTAAACAAAGAGGAACAGATTTCTTGCACTCATTTCAAAGGCAGGCCAGTCAATCCAAGGTACACATGCTATCTATCCATTCAGGACTTGTTTAACTGGAAGAAATTATTTTCCTTTTCATGAGACCATTTGACAGAATTTTATGGCTGTCTGCACTGCAATTCTTTCAATGAGTTTCTCCCTGGAGAATGGTAAGGGACAATGACTGAGACAAATTAGTCACACTGAGAAGTACTGAATATTTTTACAAATACAAGTCCTGGATCCACTATTCCCCTTCAGCCTCTGTCCCCTTCTAAAACCTATCATGCTGAACACAAATGAAACTGTTACCCATTGATCTGGTTGCTTGGCTTTTTCTTTTTCACGAGATATTGCAACTAAAATATGTAACTTTTTTTCTAGTTGCTGTGCTTCCAATGTGCCAGACCACTTCCCAAAGATGTATAAGATTAGTAAATATGTGCTCAAGGCTTCAATACACAGTACACAGTATTTATTTCAAACATACCAGGAAATATCTGGGGTAACAAACCATTTCTGTTTAATTAACACAATTTGACACCATTTTAGGTATAAATAGTTCCTAAATTCCCAGTAACAGAATTGTCAAAACATGTGTTAACTCTGTTTGCTGGCATTGTATAGAATCTTAAACCAATGTGGAACATGAAAAGCAAGGATACACATTCAGGTCACCTAGGGAGCTTACAAAAGACTGGTTTGTCACACACTGGGAGCACAGACAGGAATGAATTTTAAATCTACATACGAGAATAGTCTTTTTGAAACTCTTGTATACTTATCTTTTCAAAAACTGGGAGAAGGGAGGAAAAAGCTAGGAAATTTATTGAGTAAAGCTGTATATTATGAAATATTTGAAATAAAAAACACTTCTCTCAGTCTGTCTGCCCATTATATAAAATGCTTTGAAAAGGAAAGAAAAATAAAAAGTAAGGAAAAAAATAAGGAATGAACTCAAATCTTAGGTGTAATGTAGTCAAAAAAGGCACTAAGATAATTTTGCAAACTAGAATAGTACAGGTAAGAGATAAAAGATATTACAATTAAACCCTAGTCATGAACAGAGAAAACGAGGATATGCTACAGTGTTAGTAATCCCTTTTATATTCCTAATTTGATAGTAATGAAAGAAAAAACTCAACTAAACCTCCCAAACTGACAACCCCCCCCATACTACCACTAAGAAAGCTAAACCAAACAGTCTTTATTTTCACATCTGTCATTTTGAAATGCCAGCAGTCTTTGTTACCGTTTTAGAATATGAAAGACCAATAACAGAGAAGAACCTGGATGAGACTGCTGTCACCAACAGTTTCAGCCAAATCATGAACAACAGTCCAGGTAAGATTTTGGGCTCTGAAGTGTAGGCACTTAAAGCAGATCTGCCTAACTAAGAGCTAAGCATCTCGGCTCCAATCAAAGGCAATGGATATCAGGTGAAAAAATGTAATAGGGGCTAGCGTGCTGTTCAACTTACCTGAAAGTAAGCAATCACATTTTGTCACCTTACAATCCATCTGGGTTTCATTGGCTTGAAAAAGCAAACTTGGACTATTTGCTTACATGTACAGAGCTGGAGATACCTAAAAGAAGCATATGCTGCATCCTTAACTGCAGTGATGACTTTGAACATGACACTGCATTGTTTTCTCCTCTCTTTTTAGTGTGATCACAGGTTTTTTTGGGTTTTTTTCAATTTCCTTTCTCTCAAATTTTGTTCTATATTGAAAAAAAACCCCAAACAATTGACTTGACTAAGTCAGATTTTGCAACACTTGTTTGTGTACCTGTAAGCCAATTTACAGCAAAGATAAGTGTCTTAAAGCCGTGTGGCTACAGGAACTTCTCCAGGTCAAAAAGTCTGTCAAGATGATGGACCCACACACTCATTGTCTTGCAGGGAAGCTGTTAGCAGGATTCAGCACTGAAACAAAACTCAGCCTCTATCTTTGACACTTTTGCACCTCATTCTTTTATATGCATTTGGGTTTTTAACTTTCAAGGGAAAAACACAAGGTCAAAACTACCACTTACTTATGGTATTCTTAAGATGGTAGACTTAATTAGATAAATAGAATAAAATAAAAGTTGGAAGAGACCTATAACCATCATCTAATGCAACCGGCTCATCACTACTTTTACAGAACTGGAAAACTAGACAACTTTTCCAGAAGGATGCTTTGAGGGAGTGTATCAAAAGCCTGACTAAAATCCAGAAAAACTATATCCACGGCCTTCCATCCATCCACTAGGTGAGTGACCCTGTCATAGAAGAAAATCAAATTATCTAAACAGGACTTTTAACTCTGAGTATATGTTTATTCTGAATATAACAAGGGGGAAAAAATAACGTTGTTGAACTGAAACACACTTTTTCTTTCTTTCTTTTTCTTCTTTTTTTTTTTATACCCCAGTAAAAATGTAAAAGTGTTTCAAGATGTTAGGCTTCCATGAGTATTTGAAGTCTCTTTATACCAAATCTCAGTGTATAACTACTTACTATCAGTGACAGAACCATAACAACATATTTTTGGTGCATGGAATATTATATTAAATCTACTGCTCAAAATCAACTATGTATCCCTGCCATAATATGAAGTAACTTTTTTACCATGACAATAACCAATACACAATAAATCTGAGAGCCAAAAGCACTAGTGTCAATGTTCTAACTAAATCAGAACTCAAGAAATTTTAACGGCACTTACCACGCCATAAACAGAGGAGGAAACCAGTGCAGCAGGGATCTAATTTTTTTAAGCCATGTTTCCTTTAGACTTTCTCAGCATCCACTAGTGCTAATGAACTTCATGTCTTGTATCATTTCTCTCCCACGTCAGAGCCGGCAGCTAGCAAAGGCAACCAACAGGTGCAGCAGTTTGCACAGCAGTTTCCGGGCACAGTTTAGGGATTTTTTGAGATCATCTTTAGCAATCATCAGACTCCTGGAGGAATCTCAGAAAAGGATATAGCCACAGAAGGCTGAGACTTCTAGAAAAATCTAGTTGCTCTTAAAGAGCTGACAACTGCTTTTGATCAAAAAGCGCTTTGAGGTTTTTTCCAACCTGACACCTGATTAAGCAGAGTCAAGCATCTCTTCAGTAGATGCTAGTCAGACACCTAGAGCACAGCAAAAAAATGCCTGGTCAGTGCCCTGGTAGTAGATGATGGGATGGGAGCTGCATCCAGTAAAGAACCAGAGCAGGCTGAGCCTGAGCCACACAGCAGCTCCAGGGGATTGCAGTGGATAAGTCTGTTGTGGAGGGTGGAGGCATGGGGGCCCCAGTCTGCCATGAGTCCTGCATCCAGCTTTGGGGTCCGCAGTAAAACAGAGGAATGGATCTGTTAGAGCAAGTGTAAAGAAGGCCACAAAAATGATCAGAGGGATGGAGTACCTCCTCTATGAGAAAGGCAGAGAGAGTTGGATTTTTTCAACCTGGAGGAGGCAACACAGACCTTGTAGCAACTTTTAGTATGTAAGGTGGAATATAAGAAAGCTGGAAAGACTCTGCTACCAAGCCCATAGTGAAAGGAGAAGGGAATAGTTTTACATTGAAAGAGATTAGACTTTGATTGGACATAAAAAATAAACTTTTTATGATGAGCCTGGTGAGACACTGAACAGGTTGCACATGAAAGTTGTGACCCATCCCTGGAGGCTGGAACTAGACTAGAGCCTCTGAAGGTCTCTTCCAACCCAAATCATTCCATGATTCTACGACCCCCTGTTGCTCTTCTGTGTGGGCATCAACAACACAGCTCCAGGAGACCACGGATGGATTACTTGTCACAACATGGCCCTGAGGATGAGGGTCAAGCTTATGGAATATACAGTGGTTTTAGCCTCAATCCTACTGGTCACTGTACCCTCAATTCCTGTAAAAGTGATGGAGTAAATAATCCTGGAAACCATTCCCAAACTTCTTAAGGACAAGAGAGTGAGTATGGGTGATAATCATGTATTTATGAATTTATGAAGGGGTAAGTGTGTCTGGCCAACCTCAAAGACTTCTGCAATAAAAGAATTGCTTTTATGAGTGTTAATCAATGTTATCAACACATCTAGCAGTTAGATAAGCTTTATTCACAGATAAGTTTATGCAGAAGCAAAAAAAAAAAAAAGCCTTGTGCTATGCTTTTTATCATTTTGCATAATAAAAAATTGCATGCAATACAGTGTGAGGAAACAATCTAATCCACATTGTCACTTTGCCACACAACTAACAAAAAAAAGGCAAAGTCCTTACCACATTTGGTGCTACCTTTGTAATCCAAATGCATCCTTGTACAACATACTGACATCTTTACTTTGCATCTGATCAACATCTGATTCACTTGTGTTCCTTTCCCTAAGGGAAAAAAAACTAGAGAAGCAAATATTTAAGAAAAATGAAAAGAACAATATAAAGATAAGTGAATATTTAATAATGGGAAAATAAACAAGAGACTGTCTGAGAACACTCGAGTTAACATCACACACTAGAAAAAGGCTCTCTCTTGCATTAACATTAGGTTCTGAAGGGCACCACAGGGCAAGGATGAGCTGTTCTTATTAGGACTAACTTTAATAAGACATCATTACTCTTATTCCAACATTTCACCCAAGAGGCAAGGTTAAAACCCTTAGAGAGGGTTTTGCAGAGAAGTTGTTGAAGAATGATTGTTAAATCAAGTGCTGATAGAAAATGGAGGAGGCTTAAGAGGAAGCTGAATGACATAAAACCCCCTTTCAGTAGGGTGCACAGGATCAAGAAAATAGTAATTGAATCATAGGTATTGCTTGACCAGGATTAATTTGTTGAGTTCAAAAGCAGAGAGAAGTTGGTTAAGGACTCAATTTTTCTCTGTCCATTTCCTCTCACAACTTTTGTGATGGTATCATTCTTGGTAAAAAAAAAAGAATAATATTGAATTTTCACTGTTATTATTACAATGTTTTATTTTGCATTCATTTCTGAATACTTCCTTTAATATAGAAAGCCCTACTGAGTTTTATTGCACCTTTTTTTCCTAGAGCTTTAGATTTTAATGTAATTAAAATCAAAGTTAACTAGATATTTTATATATATATATA
>WBMZ01009272.1:0-18783 GCA_013400975.1 Atrichornis clamosus | reverse complement strand
GGCACCGGGATGCGGGCGGCTCCCGGGGGGTGCTCGGGGCGGGCGGGCCGCGGGGCCCGGCAGGGCGGCGGTGGGGGGAGGCGGGGTGGTCCTCGCATCCTCAGCGCGGATTTGGGATCCCGAACGTGCGGGGTGACCCCTCCCCGCTGCCGGTTTCGGCCGCCCGGCTCCCGCGAGGGGGGAGTTGGGGACCGGGCTCGGGCATGTGATGGGGTTTTGGCTCTTACGTCACGACACCGTGGCTCTGCGTGTGACAAAATCCTGATGTGGCAGTGCGGGGGGACGGGTGCGGGCAGCGAAACGCAGCCCAGCCGGACACCTCGGTGCCACAGGGCAAGCGCGGGCCCCCAAAATCTCCCGGCGAGCCGCCTTTGCTCCGCGGGGCACCCGCGCCTCGGCTCTTCCCCCTCGCCTTCGTGCGTGGCTTCGTGTTCTCCCTCCCGAGCATCCCGGGCTGGCAAAATCCACCCGGGAAACGCAGCCGGGCTGGGATGCGGCGCTGGCCGGAGCCGGGCCCCGGCGGAGAGCGGCGGCGGTGAGTGCCAGGTTTGTGGTCCGCATGCTCCGGCCGTGCCTGCGGCGGCTCCCTGCTATCGATCACCCCTCCGGAGGTGGGGAAAGTGCTGAATCATTTGTCCTCCCGGCTCCGCGGGCGCTCCGGCTGCTCCCCAGCTCCGGCAGAAGCTCGGGAATGGGCGGCCGAGGGTGAAGGGAGCTCCGCTGCCGCGGGTGCGAGGCCGCGCCGGAGGTGGGAGCGCTGCGGGCCTGGGAGAGAGGTGCTGGAGGGATCGGGCACGGATGGAGCAGCGTTTTCCCTTTCCCGTGGCCCCAGCTGCTCCTTGGAAGGACAGGGAGCAGGGAAGGCGCACCTTGAGTCCCGGTGAGGCCTCCGGGCACGGCAATGTGGGGGGTTGTGCGTGGAAAAAAGGGAGGTTTCCTCCCGAAAAATCCTCTCCCTTCAAAAACTGGGAAAGGCTGGTGCATTTTGCTTGGATGGGTTTTTCCTTGCCCTTTTTCCATCCTGCCTTTGAGTGCCTTTTTTTGCTTTTTTTTTCCCAAGGTCAGGCCCTTGGAGTGGCAGGTGGGCTTTGGAGCACTCCTGGAAGTCATCCCGGGCTGCGTCCCGGGAGGGGGGCAGTGCCCAGGGGCAGGGGGATGTGGGTATTGCAGGAAAAACGGGAATTCTGCCATGCCCAGCAACCGCCCGGCTGCTTTAAGATGGATCCTGTGGCGCTGTGGTGTTTCCGGGGTGCTCGTGTCAGCTGCTGAGGACAAAAGCAGGAATCCTGTGACTTTTCCAAGGGATGCTGACTCCTTTTCTCCCCGTTCCTGTAAAACATCCCCCCTTTGGCAGGCGCTGGTGGGCAGCGTGGCTGCTTTGTTTCGAGAAAACTTCTTCAGCGTGGCCTCCCCTGAGAGAAAACTCCTCAAATGCAGCATTTTCTAATTTATTTCTATTTTTATTCTCTTTACCAGCTGCAGGCTGGGCCTCTGCTGACTTTCCCTTTTTTTTGTGTGTGTGTGCGGTTGTAACGTGAATCCCACATAAATAATTCATGGAGAGCTGCTCAGCTGACGGGGCGCAGGTTGTTAAATTTGAAAACGGGGATTTTGTTCACGGGACTGGAGACCCCGGGAGTGGCTTTGTCCTGCCGGAGCCGCCTTTCAGGGTTGGTGCTCGGGATGACAAAGCTCCCTCCTCATCCTCACCCCTCATCCCAGTCAATCCAATTATCCCTTCTCCCGGCTAGTGGTGAAATGGGAACTGTCCCAGGCTCTCCAAAGGTATATTCACTCATCATGAATTATTTGCCTCGCTGGGATCTCATTTTCTTCGTGGGCCTCGGGTGTAAAATCGATGCTGCTGCTGGCGAGGTGCCACCAACAAAAGCTTCCTGCAGTGGTCGAACATCGAAAATGGGCAATTATTTTTATTAATAATTGCAGGAAATGAGTTTTTTCCCCTTGTCCGTGCTCCTGCCAGCCGGCTGGGACTCTGTGAGTAGGTTACTCGCAGGATACCCCGTGTGCAGGTCTGTTGTAGCCCCGTGGCGAGCAGGGTTGGTGTGGAGATCAGGGCTGAACCGGGACGTGTCCGTGCCGTGTGTCAGGAATGGCACTGGGAATGGGGAGCTGGGAATGCCGTCCCAGGCAGCTCTTGGTGATTCCAGAGGGAAGGAAGAACGGACACAGGCAGGAGGGAAAGGGATCTTGGTTGGGAAAAGGTGAATAGTTGGGTTTTGAAATATCTGAAGCTTCCACCGAAGCGATTCTCACTTCCAAGGCTCTGTTCCAAGCCTGGTGGGGTGACCTTGGGAGAAGGAATTATCCACGGGTACCACGATCCTGGCCAGATTCCGATCCTCCCTCTGTCCCTGTCACCTGTTCAGCCCCCACTGAGCCGTTTGGGGTGCTCCAAGAAAATATTTCCGGGATAAACACCACTTTTATCCAGGAATGGAGCTCACCTGGGCAGGTGGGGCTGGCACAGGGAACTCAGAGCTTGGTTGGCTCCGTCCTTGTCGTGCTCAGCCCAGGAGGAGTCCCCAGGTGAAAGGGCTGGGATTTGTTTGAGAAATCTGGGAAAATCGAGCAGCCGGATTCCCAGGATGCTTCTGAGGCTCTGATTTTATCTGGGAGCCCTCGGCAGGAGCCGCTGGAATTTTTTTTTTCCTCCGTGCAAGAGTAATTTGTGTGAGCTGACTTAGGTTGTAATTTATTTGTCTGTGCAGCACCAGCCTCTGAAATCTCATCAGCGCCTCCCTCACAGGGAGAAAAACCTGAAAGTTAAGGCAGAACTTCACTTGTTTTGGTGCAGGATTTCAGGGAGACATGGAATTCCCTGTTTTCCTCGCTGTCATCTCGTTTAGGTGGGATTAAGAACTGAATTGTGAGGATTTAAACCCACTGTGGTTGTTTGCGTTGGAAGTCTCTGAGAAAATCAGATTTTACTTGAATCTGACCAGCAAAACCTGGGAGGAGACTTGTGAAAAATCCGGGAAAGAAACCTCTGGCGCTTCCCTTTGGGATCCTTATTCCTTGGGTTTCATTTGCCCTGACCACAGCATTCCCTTGCCCCTCAGAGCCCGGCAGGCTCCGTCCCAGGGTTGTATTCACTTACAATTTTTGAAAGGCTCTTGCAGATCTTGTCAGGGAGGTCTGGCTTCTCTTCCTGCCCCGGGGGGAGCTCCTTTCCAAACTCATTTCCTTCATTTTTAAATGTCGTTGGATGACTTCTGCTCCATCTTTCCATTCTTTTTCCCCCGCTCTTGATGCAGCACCTTTACCTTGGCTGTCCAGGGTAATTACTGTGTCACTTCCGAGACCCGGCTCGGAATGAACTCCCTGGGAGTTGCTTTGGGAAATAATCCCCCCTCCCTTTTCCTTTTCCTTTAATCCCGGTCTGAAAGAAACCCATGCTGTGTTATTATGGATTAAAATAGAGGAGGATTTAGACCTCAGCCCTGCTTATAGGGATCACCATTCCCAGTTAATGAGATAGGAGGGGAAGGATTAACCGCGGAACAAATAGGGATGGGTTTGGTGTGGTGGAAGTTCCCGAGGATGCTCCACCTTTGCTCTGCCTCTTGAGCTCAGAATCCTTTGGATCTCATCCCGTTTCTGAGGTCCAGCCCAGTTGTCCTCGGGAATGCAGCTTGGGGAGAGTATCCCAAGGGCGCAGGGGAGCAAAGCACCGAGCCCTGACAACATGGAAAAGCTGGGCAAAAGGCAGGGCACAGGCCTGGGGAACAGGGAATGGAGATTTTCCTTTTGGGAATCCTTTCCTGGCATTCCTCTGCTGCCCAGTTGAGCTTGACCAGGGCGAGGATCCGCACTGGGAAGAGGGTTCAGTTTATCACGGCACAGGCAGAGCTGATAAATCCCTCCCAAGGCTGTCCTGGATGCTGCTTCCCCGCCTTTGGAAGCGAACCTTGGTCCTCACAGACAGCTGGATATCAGGAGCACCATCCCGAGGTTTGGTGCAAGGTGAACCTGGAGGTCTGTTTGAACTCCTGGCAGGTTCTCCGCTGCTTTCTGCCTCCCTGGCCGTGGATTCTGCTGTTTTCCAGCACGGGGACTGATGGATTCCCACAAACAGTAGGAATCCTCAGTCCCAGCAAGCCGATCCCGCTGCTCTGTCAGCCTGCATCCCGGATTCCTCCTGAAATGTCCTGGCACAGATGGGCCGGGCTGGCAGCTGCAGTGGGAGCTGGGAGCTGGAGAGGCCTCTCCTTGAACCTGCAGGAAATAATCTGAAATTCCCTCTCTGCTCTGAGCTCTTTCCTTTTCCTGCTTATCCCAAAGAGCTCCAAGATGAAAGAGCCACAGAATCATGGAATGATTTGGGTTGGAAAGGACCTTAAAGCGCATCCCATTCCCCTCCTGCCACAGGCAGGGACACCTCCCACCATCCCAGGTTGCTCCAAGCCGCATCCAACCTGGCCTTGGACCCTTCCAGGGATGCGGCAGCCACGGCTTCTCTGGGAAAACTGTGGATGACAAGGACGGGAATGTTCGTGGGTGGGAAAAGGATCCTCTTGGAGCAGCCCCTTCCCGGCCGCTCTCCAGGGTGCTGAACCCCCCTCCCCGCGATCGGGGGCTCCCGTGGCCTCCGCTTCATTCCCTGAGGTGCCTTCTCCCTATTTCTCCTCGTATCCAGGGTAAAAAAGGGAAAACAGGGATACATTGGGACAATGGGATGCAAGGAAGTGGGGAATTGCCCCCTCTCCTCCACCTCCAGCGCGGTTCCCAGGCTGTGGTTTGGATACTGGGTGGTCTCCACCCTCCTGGGCCAGGTTTTTAAACCCCTGCCTGGATAAAGCCCAGCACAGCCTGGTCCGAGCTTAGGGCTGATCCCGGGGGGCTGATCCTGGGTGACCTCCCGTGATTCCTGCCAGCTGGAATTCTTTTGTGATCCTTCTGCCTCCAGGGTTTTCCCCAGCAGGGAACCAAACAATCTGCTCCCTCTGCTCCTGGACAAAGCTTGGCTGCCCGTCCTCGTCGGAGCAGCTTTTATTGGATATTCCCCGCAGTTTTTATTGGATATTCCCTGCAGTTTTTGTTGGCTATTATTGCCTGGGGGCAGGGAATGACCGACAGCGTTCCCTTTTCCCCCGGCAAACTGCAGAGGGGAAGGCCTGGCTCTGGAATTGCTCCTGGAAGTTTTACAGGGTTAACGAGGAGCTGCTCCCTCCGTGTGTGGCGGCCAGTGCCACCTCTCCTGTCACCAGCACTTGGGGCCAGCCTGTGTCTTGTCCCGCAGGCTCTTCCCAGTTCCACAGAGGGTCTGGCACCAGCAGATGCCCCGTGTTTGATGACACAGCCCCGTTTGTGAGGCCTGGGAGAGCTCCCAGCGCTCCCGGCAGCTCCGGGCGGGATAAAGCCACCTCTGTGAGCCGGGCCCTGACGGAGCGCGGGGCCAGGAGGAAGCTCCCGGTCCTTGCTGCCGCCTCAGCGGTGTCAGGATCCCTGAAATCCTGCTTTCACATTCCCACCAGGGCCAGCAACAGAGGCTGCTTGTTGGCAGCTCCTTGGTTTGCGTGGGACATTCCCAGATGGGAGCGGGAGGAGGGGGAAGGACAGAACGGGGCCTTTGTGGTCACACGCTCGTGCCAGGACACTCGGGACCCCCTCCGGGCCCACCCTTCCTCTCGTGGCATCTCTGACGGGCTCAGGAAGTTGGGAATGTTCAGCCCCAGGGAAGGGAAACTTGTGTGGAAACCTCGGGATCTGGGTCGTGTGGAAACCTCGGGATCTGGTTCGTGTGGAAACCTCGGGATTTGAACGGGGCTCCGAGGAAGCAAGGAAGTGAGGGTGGCAGGACAGGGGGAATGGGTTCGGACTGGCAGAGAGGGATTTTAGGTTCGATTTATGGAAGAAAATGGAACATTTCATGGAAAAACCCCACCTGTGAGGGTGGCACAGGATTTCCCAGAGAAGCTGTGGCTGCCGTGGATCCCTGGAAGTGCCCAAGGCCGGGTTGGAGTAACCTGGGGTAGTGGGAGGTGTCCCTGCCCACGGCACAGGGGTGGAACTGGATGAGCTTTAAGGTCCCTCCCATCCCAAACCATTCCGTGATTCCACATCAAACCAACTTAACCATTCGAATATCCCACTTCCTTCTTCCAGCATATCTGGAGAATTTGAACTCCAATATAAAATACCTTAAGACCGAACTTCCCATCAAAACGAAGCGCTCCTCCCCTTCACGCCCAGAAAATTAGGGAATTAGGCCGAATTCATCCAGGTATGAATTCACATCCAATAAAAGAACTGCCCAAATTAGAGGCCAGATATTGCCCAAGTGTCCTTCAAAAGCCGGTGTCGCGTATCCCGGGCTGACATCTCCTATTGACAGCTCCGGGATCCAGATGCCAAGGCCCCACAGGGATTTATTTTCCAGCCATCTCAGCAGCTGGGGCCGGGGCTGGGTATTTTTGGTTGACCTCGTCTGAATTGTGCTGGCCACGGTGACAGCTGTGAGGCCGAGCTGGCTCCAGCCCAGGACAGCAGGCTGCTCCCTAATGTTTTATTCCATGGATTCCAGCCTCTTTGTCTCCCTCTTTGTGGATAGGCCTGGGATGGAGGCGGGAAGGGTTCCACGGCTGAGCTGGAAGCGGGGCTGTGCTCCCTAAATGTTCCTGGCAGGATTTTGAAGTGGGAAAAGCTGTGTTTGCTCAGCTGGAATTCTGCTTCCTCTCCCCCCGCCCACCCCAAATTGCCCTGCCAGACAAACAAATGGGAATTATGTCCAGGTCCCAAAATTGGCCTGGTCTAATGAGCTTAAAAGACAAATTTATCCCAATTAAAAGAGGAATGAGGGATGTGTGCAAGAATAAATCCCTCTCTGGTGGCAGAGCTCGGCTCAGGTGCTGCAGGACAGGTGAAATGGAGACTGGAATTGCTGTTTTTAAGGAATTAGCACAAGGATCTCAGCTCCCACTGGCAGCCAGGGGTTCCCAAGCACCTCTTTTCTTGGGAATTCCCTCAGGATGCTGCCCCAACAAACGGCAGTTACATAATCCAGAGCATTTTGTGGAAATCCAGGCTCGCCGTGAGTGGGAGCTCTGGATCCAAGGGACCAGGCGAGGCAGGAGGGCCCGGGGATGAAATTTAAATAAGTGGTGTTGCCTCTTGGACTGAGCAAACATCTAATTAACAATGAGATAACGGGGCGGCTCCACCAGCCAGCTAATTGCATTTCCAAATGTCAGCCTGTCAGCTCTTGTTTAGTCCGCGCTCCATCCCGGCTTTGCCAGAGCCGTGTCTGGTTTTAAATGGCATTTCCCTCTCCTGGCTCTGGGAAAAATCTTCTCCTTCCTTGTCCTCAGAACCCTCTGCCAGCCCAGCTCCTGATTTGCTCGGCCTCAGTTGTGGTCTCGCTTGCTAAAGCCTGGTTTTAGCCCTCTGGGTTGCGTTTAAAAAAGAAAACAAAAACTTAAAATTTGTGGCACATTTGCTGGCTCTTTCCCTGGAAATGGCTAAAAAATCCAGGATTCACTGCTCATCCTCTGAGCCAGAGCTCGTGGTTTTCAAACTGCGCTGTGGGAAGGGACCTGGGCAGGTGTCCTGAGGCGTCCCAGACCCCCGGGGACGCCCCCGTCCATCCAGCAGACCCGGTGGGGAAGAGGGAAGGAGCAACAGCAGCGTGGGGCTGGTGGGAGGATTTGGGATCCCCTTTCCCGGCAAACCCGAGCGGGGAGAGGCAGCGGCGGGGCCGTTCCCGGGGGATGACCCAGCCCTGGCCCCGGGCAGGGGGATGTGACTCCCGACAAAGCCCCGGTTGTGCCGCCCCGGAGCCGTCGGTGCCGCCCTCCCGCTGCTCCTGCTCCCGATCTGTGCCACGGCCGGAGCTGTCCTCGGGAATGGGCTCCGGAGGGCACAAAAAAACCCCGGGATCTGGGAGCTGGGCTGCCACCGGTGAGTGCTGGTGGCTAATTACAGCCCCGTGCTCCCGCGGAGGGGGAGGGAGCAGCGGGAAGGGCGCTCTGGGATGGAGCTGAGCGTTCCTGGTCCAGCAGTGTGGGATTTATCCTGCTGCTCCAGCCGCATCCCTGTGCACAGCCGGGATAGAACCTCATCCTCCGGTGGCTTTGGGGTGAGAAGGACTCGAAGGATCCTGCCCGGCACCCCCGGGAGCCAGGGGTGGGGGGCGGGATGGGCTCAGGATGGGTTTTTAAGCTGGAAAAGATGAAATGGAAATGCAGGAACAGCTGGGAATGCTGGAGGCAGAGGAGCAGGAAGTGAAAGGTGCGCTCAAGTGTTCATTGGGAATTCTGGAGGGTTTTTAGGACGCAGCCTGGAGTGTTAATCAGGCAGATAAAAGGCACCTTCCTCCTGTAGGTAGGAGGGATGATTTATGTTTAGACAGGGTTGCAAATTCCTGGATTTCACACTGTTATCATGGAATCGTGGAATGGTTTGTGTTGGAAGGGGCCTTAAAGCTCATCCAGTTCCACCCCTTCCATGGACAGGGACACCTTCCACTATCCCCGGTTGCTCCAAGTCCTGTCCAGCCTGGCCTTGGACACTTCCAGGGATGGGGCAGCGTCTCCATGAGTAAACTCATCCCTGTTAACTCTGATATTCCCGGTCCTAAAAGCCTTTCTGGGCTCCTCTGGGGGGAAGGAACAACGAGCTCCAGTGGGCTCTGTGCTTGGTGTAAGTCTGTGAGCAATCCCTGGGATTTCTGGGATCCTGGAAAGAGAAAATTCCTCATCTTCCCTTTATCCACCCTCATTCTTCCCTGTCTCCCAGGCCTGCTGCCCAAACTTGCGGGAATTGGAGTGTTAATTCCCAGTGATTCCATTAAGCTTCAGGAAGGAGCTCCTGGGACATTCCAAGGCCACCACCTCGTGCCAGGCCCTCCCTGCTCCCTCTGCCAGGCCCTGGCGGGGCCGTCCAGCACGGAGCAGCATCCGCAGGGATGGGAATTTTTTTTCCGATTGCAGTGCTGGCGGTGTTGTCCTGCTGCTGCCTGGAGTCCTGTGGGGAGCAGAGCTCTGGTTTTGTGCTGGGAGGAGGAGGAGGAAGAGGAGGAGGAAGAGGAGGAGGAGGATGGTGTGTGTTAAACATGGAGTTGTCTCCTGGGAATACACGGTGTTGGAAAGGTCAGGATCAGGGGTTATCAACAAAGGTTTGGTGGATCGTTTTCCTGGGTCAGGAGAAGGTCCTGGAGGTATTTCCAGTCTCCAGGGTCAGGGAAAGGTCCTGGGAGCATCTCCACTCTACAGGATCAGGAGAAATTCCTGGGAGCATCTCCACTCTCCAGGGTCAATTCCTGGGGGCATCTCCACTCTCCAGGGTCAGGGAAGGTCTTGGGGGCATCTCCATTCTCCAGGGTCAGGAGAAATTCCTGAAGGCATCTCCAGTTTCCACGGTCAGGGAAGATCCTGCGGTCTTCTGCACTCTCCAGGGTCAATTCCTGGGGGCATCTCCACTCTCCAGGCTCAGGGAAATTCCTGGGAGCATCACCGGGAGATGCCACAGGGACACTGCAGCCCCAGCCCCACAGGGACGCTCCAGCCCCATCAGGATGCTGAGGCCTCTCCAGGCAGGATTTCGTGCTTCTAGGCAGTGTGGAATCCGAAATCCCTGTAAAGGACCCTTCCAGCCCCGGGGATCCCTAAGGCAGAGCGAGCTGGGGGGGATCTGGGGCGAGCAGCCCGGCTGGAGTTGGGAGGTGCCATCCCTTGGGAGCAGCTGCCGTTCCCTCCTTCCAGACGCGGCCGATCCTCCTCCTCCTCTCGCTCCGCACTGCTGGAGCGGCCGAGACCCCCAGGGCGGGAGCGCTGCTGGTTCCCAGAGCCACCAGCTCCTCTCCAACATCCCCTTTTCCTTTGATATCCCGACGGAGCAGCTGCGGATCCGCTCCAGGCAGGCCGAGCAAATTAAAAGTCGTTCAGCCTCTAAACTCAGATCTTGTCTCTCTTTAATGTTTGCTCTTCCAGGGGCTGGATCACGTTTTAATTTCACCAGAGAGCAGGAAGGCACTGCCTGGATCAAGGGAAAACAGGGAAAAGTAGCGAATCAATCGGGAGGGACGCGGCTTAATGGTTTCAAATCCTCCGGCTCCGGTCCTCTCGTTGTCCCGTTGCGTTGGAGCTTTTATCCTTCTCCCTTCCAGCCCCATTCTCATTTTCCAGTGGCTGGAAATCTCTCTGGGCTCGCTGCCGTGCCCGGTGGGCATCGCCCAATCCCGGTAATCCGGATTAGCCGGGATGGCTCTGTAATTATCCCGGCGGCTCCTCGGGGTTAATGAGGCGCAAAGTGGAGCCGGGATCGGTTTGCGGCGCCCTTTTGTGGGGGAGGAAGGGTTTGGGGGGGTCGTGGGGACGGAGGTGAGCTGGGGTGGGATTAAAGGAGCTGTCCCAAACAACCCTGGGAGCAGCTCTTGGAGGTTGCACGTCCTCCGAAGCAGAATTGCCACTAAAAGGGGGAGTTTTGGGCGCTCTTGGTGGTGGAGGTAAGGACGTTCCCCTTGGCAGACGCTGATCCCAAACCCTTGGCACCCAGGAGCCAGGGAACAGGGAGAAGTTGCTGTGCTTGCTCCCAAATATCAGGTTTTGGGTACGTCCGAGCCGGCAGGAAGGTGAATCCTTGGAGGGCACCTTGGGAAGCGGGAGGAGGGAAATGCTTGCTCCGAAAGGTGTCACCTGAGCTGTCCCCAGGGGCGGGACCTGGCACCGGGGCACCTCCTCCCAGCCGAGGCCTCAAAGACTTCCCCACTCCCAACCGTTTAATCAGGCAAATGGGAATTGCATATTAATGAGATGGTAATGAAGTTGCGGATCAGATCGGTCGATTCCTCATTTAGAGCTACAAAGGGGAGCTTTGTTGTTTTAACTTGGGTTTATCGCTCCTGCTCTTGCCTGATTAGTTATAATCTTCTGCCGTCCTTCACTGGGAAATTCCCTCTTTTATCCACTGGAAAGTCTATCCTGAAGTTCCTGCACAATCCTCCAGGGAAATCAGGCCACCTATATTTCATTTAGAGCCTTCAAACAATTAACCTCACAAAGATTCCTCTCCCTGCTCCCTCCTTTCCCCATCTGTTTCCTAATTACCACTGGAGCTGGGATACGCAGGCAGGCCCTGCCTGGATTTTTAATTTTTTAATTAAATCCCCTCTTTCGAGTGGTTGTGGTTGGCTCTTCCCGAGCTCTTTCTCGCTGCCGGAAAAACGGGAAAAGTCAGGATGTGCCACGAGGAGCTTGGGAATGGGTGTGAGATGCGGATTTTGGGAATTCATCCTCTCGGAGCTGGAATGCAGAGGCACATCCGTGCTTCCCAAGGATCAGAAAGTGTTGAGTCATGGGTGGGGAGGGGGTGCTGAGCACACTCAGACCCTCTGGGACAAGCAATCTTTGGAGCAGGGAAGCATTTTTGGGAGAGCGATCTCCTGGCTCTCCATTCGAGAAGGACAAATCCCCGTGTCCCTCTGTCCTTGTCCCTCCGTCCCGCCTGCCCCATCCCCATTCCCAGAGCTCTGGGGGTCTCCCTCGAGGCCCTGTGTGAGGATGGGGGGGCAGTGCGTCCATACTGGTGTTACTGGGAGGAGGAGAGGTGCCCTGCAACGGGGCCTTGGATTCAATTCCCAGCTAATTCCCACTTGGTGCAGTTTGCTGCAGCCTTTGGCTCTGGCTGCGGAGCCGCAAACCGGGAGCTCTCCAGCTCCAGGACTGGAGACTCCCGGCGTGGATTCTCCCTCTCCGGAGACATTCCAAACCCACCTGGATGTGCTCCCGCCCCAGGTGACGCTGCCAGGGCAGGGGGGTTGGACTGGGTGAACTCCAGAGGTCCCTTCCAGCCCCAAACATTCCGGGATTCTGTGACCTCCAAGGGAGGCACCTTCCCTCCCTTTTCCCTGCTCCATGCCCTCCTCCTGCCCCTTTTCCTCACCCTCTCTTTCACCCCCTGTGCTCTGGGGCATCTTCTTTGCGCCACGCGGGGCACCAGCAGGAAAATCTCCTCCCGTCTGGCTGCTCATCCCGGTTTTGGGAATCACCCCCATTCCCACAGCTCCCTCCGCGCCCCGGCACCACCCTGGCGGGGAGAGGGCTTCTCTCCCGACTGGAATCAGCGCACGGAGCCGCAGGAGCTGGAGTTAATGATATGCAAGGCAGGACCGCTCAGGCTCCGCGGGAACCTGCTGGGAGGCGATTATTTCCCCTGGATGCCTTTGGAATGCTGCGATGCTCCGGGAGTTAGAGCGGGAGGAGCGGCCGCTGCTGCCGGGTGCTCGCAGGGCTCCGGGAAGGTCCCGCCGGCGCTGCCGGCATTGCAGTGAGTGATTCAGCAGAACGGCTGGAATGAGGAGGGATCGGGATCGGGAGGGCTGGGAGGAGGCAGCTGCTTTTCTCCTCTCCCTTGCATTCCTTGGAGCCCAGCCCGGGGAGTGCTGGAGCGCTGTCCTGGCACAGGGTGGATGCACCGCGCTCCAGAGGGGGTTTGGGATGAGGGAAAGGCCCCGCTGGTTGAGGTGGGAGGGTTTGGGAAGGGTTTGGGAAGGGTTTGGGAGACGTTTGGAGCGTGGCTCTGCTGTTTGCTTTGTGCCTCCTGCCTGGTGAGAGCAGCACCTGGGAGTGAAAAAGGGAATTTTTTTCCCGTTTTTTTTCAGCCCTTCTGGAGAAGGGCAGGAATATCTGTGCGGTCCCCGGTGTGTCCTCGTGAGCCAACCTCCCCCTTGGCTTCTTTTCCTTGGGATGGAGGGGTTCCCGTGTCTCAGGCTTCATCCTGTACCTGGCAAAAAATCCCATTGTCAGCAGAGTCTGGGTTTGGGGCTTGTCAGGCCTGTGGCTCCGCGGCAGGAGGGGTTAATTAAAGAAGGGGCTTAATTAACCCACACTCTTACACCTCAGTTTGGTCCCTGAGCAATTCCCGAGTATCCCAAAGGAGCCTGGTGGGAGGTGAGGGGTCCCTGTGACCCCTCTGCACTTTTGCTGCCTCATGAAAGGAAAGGGAAATGAAATTTCGCTGCTGCTGCTGTTGGAGAGGGGAGAAACCGTGCTGGTGTATGGGGGGGACGCTCAGAAATCCCCGGAATATTGGTGGAATGCTCAGAAGTCCCTGGTTGGGAAGTCTGTGCCCTGGGCCGGCTCCGGGGACATCTCAGCTCAGCCTCCTGGGCAGCTTTGCCGCATGATGTGGAACAAAAGGAAGCTGCATCTGGGAACAAAATCCCGTCATCCCGGCCGTGCCCAGGACATGGGGACAGGCCCTGGCTGGCACTGGATCGGGGACCGGGGGAGGGGACACAGTGGGCAGTGTCCCCCGCCACAGCTCCTGCATTATTCCTGCGGGAAAAGCCAGCGGGAGCGGGGAGGGAAGGGGGGAAAAAAGTTGGAGTTCTTGATAACAGCTCTGGCGCCTCTGCCTTTCTCCGGGATGGAGGGGCTGGGATAACTCTGCCCCGTGGCCCTGGGGAGGGCAGGGAGAGGGGCTTGGTGATTTTTTGGGATGTGGGGGGCTCAGCGCGTCCTTCCCGGCGTGTGGAGACTCTTTGAGTTTGGGATGGAGAGAGGGAGAGCCTCAGGATGAGCTCTGGAAGGGGAAAACTGTGCCTGGAATGGGAGAGGCAAAGGGAGGCGGCTCCCTGCCCTTGGAATAACGTGTGAGGAGGTGGAGGGGATTTTCTGTGAATCCTTGGATTCGAGACACTTTTTGTTCGGGACAGAGAAAGGGAAAGCCTCAAGTTGAGCTCTGGAAGGGGAAAACTGTGCCTGGAATGGGAGAGGCAAAGGGAGGCAGCTTTGCCCTTGGAATAACGTGTGAGGAGGTGGTGGAGTAAGTCAAATCCTCGGATTTGAGACATTTGCGGGAGGACAGGCAGGGAGAGCCACTCCAGTGTCCTGCTGGTGTGTCCCAAGGGCACAGGGAGTGTCACCTTGGGAGTGAGATCCCCCTTTTCCCTTGGATTCCCTCCCTGTGCCGCGCCTGGCGCTGCCCGGGGCACCTCAATTCGGTTTTGATCTCTGTTATCCCAGTGTCTCCTTTGCCTTCCCTCTTTCCCACCTCTTCCCAGTCAGGCAGGGATGACGTGGGCATCCAACCCCTTTAATTCCTGCTCCCGGGAGCTGAACAGCGCCGGGGCTGTGCCTGGATGGAAACAGGGAAGTGGTGGAGGTGTAAAACCCTCGTCAGAGGGGCAGCCACCTCCCCATTTAATTAGGATGCTTCCCTTTTCATCCAGAAGGATTCGGGGCAAGCTGGAAAAGTGCTCTCCTGATTTCTTGGATTGTTAAGGAGCTTTTTCTCGCCGAAGGAGCTGGTGTGAGCCGGGTTTAAGCTGATTGTCCCTCCTGCTCCGTGCCCTGGGATCGCTGGGATCTGGTGTGGGATTGGGGCGGGGGGGGGGGGGGGCGGCATTCCAGAGCAGCCCGAGGCGCCCCCGCGGGGCAGGGATGGAGCGCTGGGAAGCGCATGGAAGGAGGTTTGGAGCACCCGGCGGCCTCCGGGCAGGAGGAGATGGAGAGGACGGAGGTGAATTCCTGCGGGAGCTGACGGGTGACGTCCTCCTCCCACAGACGGGGCACTTCCATCGCCGTTTAATGCCAGGCTTTGTCTGCTCTGCTTTGCCCAAACCCTCCTCCCACTGAGGCGCTTTGGCTCCAGAACCCCTGGAAAAAAAATTCCCGCTTGGAGGGGAGCGCAGCCCACTGGATTTGGAGGAATGCGAAAGGAATGTCGGAGCTGGTGACCTGGAAATTTGCCTCCGTCACTCCAGGTGGGCCTGGGGGCCGTGTGATCCGAGGAGGATGTTGCATCTCTTGCTCCCAGCGCACAAATCCAGGGAAAAAAGGCTGCTCTTGGAGCGCTCCAGGTTTTGGCTGAGGCCGCACGGTCGGGGGGTTTGGGTGGAATTCCAGCCGCTCCGGAGACGCCGTGCCCGGTCCTATCCCTCAATCCTGCCTGTCTGGTGGCGCAGCTCGAGCGGATCCAAAGGCAAACCTCTCCAGAGATTACCTGGGAAACCTATCCCGGAATCCCTGAGAGCAGGGGCTGCGCCTGGTGTTGTTTGCAGGACGTTTTCCATCTGTTGGGAGGAATCGTTTTCCTGGATCCAGAGCTGCCTGCAGGGCACTGGCCCCTGGTGTAGCTCAAGCCTCAGCCTCTCTCCTGCCCGGGAAATGCCTGAATTTGGGAAAAAAATGTTAATTGGGATTTCTCAGCCTCTCTCCTGCTCGTGAAGTGCCTGAATTTGGGAAAAAAAAAATGTTAATTGGGATTTCTCAGCCTCTCTCCTGGTCGTGAAGTGCCTGAATTTGGGGGGAAAAAAGTGTTAATTGGGGTTTCTGGAGGGTTTTTAGGACACAGCCTGGAGTGTTAATCAGGCAGATAAGAGGCACCTTCCTCCCGAGGTCGGAGAGGTGCTTTATGTTTAGACATGGATGTGAATTCCTGGATTTCACACTGTTATCGTGGAATCATGGAATGGTTTGGTTTGGAAGGCACCTTAAATCTCATCCCGTTGAACCCCTGCCGTGGGCCGGGACACCTCCCACTATCCCAGGTTGCTCCAAGCCCCGTCCAACCTGGCCTGGGACACTTCCAGGGATGGGGCAGCCACTCCGTGGATAAACCCCGAACCTCGGAATCCCTGGATAAGCTCCGTTCTGGTGCCTTTTGTGTCCCTCCTCCCATTTCCTTGGCGTTTCCCCTTCCCTTCCCAGAATTGTGCAGCGCTGAGGGAGCTCACCGTTACTCCCCTCTCCCCCCAGAGGTGCACAAAAACCAGAATTCCCCATGGAATATCCAGCTTCCAGTTTGTCGGGAAGCAGCGGGAAGGGCGTAATTCCCTGCCAGCTCTCCTGCATCCCAGCCCCATCCCAACGGGAGCGGCACCAGACGCGCCTGGAGGCTGGTGTGACAAAGTGATGGCACTGCCAGCGCTCCCAGCATGGAAAACACATTTCCAGGCCTCTCCCTCGGCAGGGAAAATTTGCATAAAACCTTATGGAAAATAATTAGCGTCAAATGGCTGGAATGAGGTTTCCTGGTAAGGAATTCCCGGGGGTGAGCGGGAATGGGGCAGTGCCCCCCGCCTTCCCATCATATTTTTCTTGCTACAGCTCAAGGAAATCCTGTGCCCACTCCAGAGGGAAGGGGAGAAGCCGTGCCTGAGCCTGCTGTGATTCCCAGTGGGAATTGCTTGCTGAATCCTGGTGGGGCGGGAATGGAAAGGAGAATTCCGGCTTCGCAGCCATCCCGTGATTGTGGCAGAACGTGGTGCTTCCATGGAATCGACTTCTGGCGTGTCCTGAGAGTGTTTTCTTTTCCCTGGGAGTTTGAATATCAGGATCTTTCTGCCCCTTTCTGGCACATGGGTGCAGGAAAGGGCTGGGATGGAGAAAGGAATCATGGAATGGTTTGGGTGGGAAGGGATCTCAAAGCCCGTCCCGTTCCCCTCCTGCCGTGGGCAGGGACACCTCCCACTATCCCAGGGTGCTCCAAGCCCTGTCCAGCCCGGCCTTGGACACTTCCAGGGATCCAGGGGCAGCCACAGCTTCTCTGGGATAACCTGTGCCAGGGCCTCACCACCCTCACAGCCAGGCATTCCTTCCCAATATCCCACCTAACCCTGCCCGCGGGCAGTGGGAAGCCATTCCCTGTGTCCTGGCGCTCCAGGCCCTTGTCCAAACACCTTCTCCCTCTTTCCTGTTGGTTTCCTCAGGCACTGGAAGGCCACAGTGAGGTCACTCTGGAATTTCTCTTCTCCAGGCTGAACAATCCCAATTTTCCCAGCCTTCCCTCCCAGCAGAGCTGCTCCATCCCTCTGCTCATCCTGATGTCTGCTCCGGACTCACTCCAACATCTCCACATCCTTCCATGAGGGGGATACAGCAAAAGGAGCAAAAATAATGAAAAATATTCCCAATGGGATGAGAAATCCCTGGAGTGAGCAGCTCCTGCTGGATTTGGCTGCCACGGGAGCTGACCCAGAGGAGCGGGAGAGGGGCTGAGGGCACTGCTGGGATGTCCAGGCTCTTCCCTCCGGGAAGCTTTTCCTTCTAATTAAGCACCAGCACAACAAAAGAGTGCTCTTTTCCTTCTTTAATATTAAATCCGGAGCGTTTTCCCGCTGGGAACAGCCAGGAAGATCCTGTGCCCGCCTGCTCTGGGGCAGGGCTGGGGCGGGGATGGGGCACAATTCCGGAGGGCCGGCTCCGAGCTCTCACTCATGCCTCATGAATAATTTTCCAGCTGGGAAGCAGATTCCCTCCCTTTTCCACCCGGGCAGGCGGTTCTGCGCATGGATGAGGCGTTGCCATGGCAACAAAGCGAGGGATGCGATCCCGAGGGATGCGGGAGAGCGGCAGGGAGGGCACCGGGGGCTCGGGACCCCCAAAAAGGGGCCTGGCATCCTGCAGGGATGCTCCGGATCATCCTGCTCGGAGCTTCTTGTGGGATTCCCTGAGACGTTAAAACCTAAAGGGATTTTGCACCTGGATCCTGCCGGATTCCCTCACGGGAATCCTGGGTTTTCCAGGACTCAAAGCTCAAGTCTCGCATTCCTCGGGATATTGGTGGTGGAAAGCTGTTCCTCGTGGGAAATTTGGGAGTGATTTGATTTAATGCCGCTGTGGTTTAATCTTGTCCCAGCTGGAACTGGGAGAGCCCCACTGTTGGTCAGGGACTGGAGTCAGCACCGGAGAGGGGAAAATTTGGGATCGGGGCAGTGCAGGAATGTTTTCCTTTAACATCCATCCCACCCCACGTGGTCTCTCTGTGGATTTCAGTGGAGAAACTCAAATTTCCTCTGTTTTTAATTGGAATCCTTTGGATCTTGTTCCCCTCACAGACCTCGAGCTCACACAATTCCTTCCCTGTTGCTTGGAAAAAGCAGTTTTGCTTGGAAAGAAGGGAGAGGAACCCTTTCCAAAGCCACGTGAGGAAGGTTCACAATTTTCCAGACCCCTTCAGCCAGGGCAGAACACGCTCTGAATTTCTCCCTTCTCCTGGGGAGGGCGAGGGAAAGAACTTGGAACCGGGTTTTTTCTTGGAAAGGTTTTTTTCGGGACGTCCTGAGCCCGGATGCTTTGGCGGAGCCGTGCCCCTGCCAGAGGTGGGATCCTTCCTCCTCCCCCTGAGTTTGTCAGGGAAAAGCTTATCGGGATTTTCCTACAGCTGGGTTTCAGCCCCAGTTTTGGTGCTCAGCGCTCAAGGAAATCCCTGCTCCACCCCTTATTCCCAATCCCTTCCCATTGCTCCTTGTTTCTCTCCGCTCCAGGGTTTTCATGGCTTTTACCCACATTTTGCACGGAACATTTCCAGCAATTCCCAGCACGAGGCTTTGGAGAATCTGAGATGAGGCAGGAGCAGTTAAATATGGAAATTTCCCTTCCCTTTGTTTTCCACTTGCCTTTAAACTCCACAATTTCACCTGCTGAGCTTCCCTCCCGCTTCCGGTCGTGCCGGCAAGGGAAGGTTTGTATTCCCGAGGATTTGTAGGACACGGGTCCGTCCCTTCAGAGCAGGGATTAAACATTCCCTCTCTTGGAACTCGGAGAAGGCAGACAAAGCTCCTGGTGTGTCCCTGCCTCAATCCATCCTCCCTTGCTTTGCGTCCAATTTTACCCTTTTTAAACACCAAACTCCAACCTGGCCCTTTCATGCACACAGATCCCTTTGATTTTTTTATTGGGTTTATGATGGCTTTATGATTTTTATTATTTTTATTATTTTTATTACCTTTTAATTATGATTTTCATTATTATTTTCCTCTTCTTCTTCTTCTTCTTCTCCTCCTGGCCCTTCAATTCACACAAATCCCTTTTATTTTTT
>WBMZ01009271.1:0-141066 GCA_013400975.1 Atrichornis clamosus | reverse complement strand
GCGCCTGCGCGCCGCCCCCGCCCACGTGCCGGGAGCGGGGCAGGCGATTGGTGCGGCGCAGGCGATTGGCGCGGCCGCGTTCCCGCCCCAGGCCTCGGGTGCCGCCGGGACCGTGCTCGGCAGGCGCGGGACGGCGGCGTTGGACATGGAGGAAAGGGAGGCTGAGTCATCGCCGGTGGCGGAGAAGAAAGAGGCGGAGGAGGAGGATGACTTTGGCTACCGGCTCTTCCCGGACCGGAATAAGAAGCCGCAGAGCTTCCTGGTCCGTAGCCTCTTCACCTTCCACAACAAGTGCCAGCTGATGCTGAGGATAACTCTGGAAACGAGTAAGCGCTTCCCCGTCCGCCGGCGGCCGCGGCCCCGGCGCAGCGGAGCTGCTGAGGCGGAACCCGGGCAGTCCGTGGCCGCTTGCGGCAGTGACCTTGTGCCTCAGGGTCCCGGGGAGAGACCTGCGCTCCTGCCGCTGCTCCCCCCGCGGCGGCCGGGCGGGCCCCGAGCAGGTGGCGGGGTGGAGCTGCTGCTTTGTGAACACGCTGACTTTGGTTAAGACAAAACACGATTTTGAAAGTGGTATAAAGGGGGCTTTTTAAAATAAGATATGTCTTCACTTGTTGGGTTTTTTTTCCTGGGAAATTAACGTGGTTTGTCAATTTCTGTGGATTCGTGCCCTTTTCATTGTGTGATGTTGACTGTTAGTGTTAACAGCAAACGATGGTCTCTATAGGCCACTCTGTATATGTCTGTTAGTAATGAAATAATGTCCGGACTGACTTGATTCCTGAACAACTGTGACTCTATCCTGGGCTGCATCAAGAGCAGTGTGGCCAACAGGTCGAGGGAAGTGAGTCTCCCCTGCTGTTTTGCTCTTATGAGACCTCACCTGTAGTACTGCGTCCAGCTTCAGGGCCCCCGACATAAGAACGTGGAACTGCTGGAGCAAGTCCAGAGAAGGACCACCAAGTTGATAAGCGGACTGGAGCTCCTCCTCTATGAAGACAGGCTGAGAAAGTGGGGGCCGTTCAGTCTGGAGAAGAGAAGGTTGTGTGGAGACCTCATAACAACCTTCCAGTATTTGAAGGGGGCCTGCAGGGAAGCCAGGGAGGGACTCTTTACCGGGAGTTGTAGTGATAGGGCAAGGAACAGTGGGTTCAAACTGAATTGGGGAAATTTAGGTTAGATATACAGCAGGAATTATTTACTGGGAGGATGGTGAGGCACTGGAACAGTTGTCCAGAGATGTTGCAGTTGCCCCATCCATGGGAGTGTTCAAAGGCCAGGTTAGATGGGGCTCTGAGGAATCTGGTCTAGTGGAGGGTGTCTTGCCCAGGGTAAGGGTGTTGGGACTAGATTATGTTTAAGGTCCCTTCCACCCCAAACAATTCTATGATTCTATATAACTTTACATAGTCTGAGCTGTAACAGATGCTAGTTGCATTGCATTAGGATTAAATACTGCAAAGTATGAATTTGCATGTATAGTGCTTTTCATGTTTGTTTTTCTTCCTTGACTGTCTTTATATTTTGTTTATAGATGATTTTCAAAACTTTTTTCTAGAGAAATTGATTGCAGCAATATTTTTCTAGATCCATATGCTCGACTTCTCCTTGAGGCTCTGAAGCAATCTGGTTGGTAAGTAAACTAATACATCTTGTTTTGTGTAGTAACATCACTATGATAAGTAGTGAAGTTTTCCAAATTCTTTTCTGTAACTATGTTTGTTTGGGCCTTTCAGCACTGTCTTCAATGACCGGCACTTTTCCTGTGAAAACTGTGATGGCTGTGTCAGTGGAGGTTTTGATGCTGCCACATCTCAGGTAGATGCTGCACATAGTCCCCTTTCAAAGGACTGCAGTTTTTTTAGTGTTTTGTTACTAGGATTAAATCTATCAATACTGATGCCAGAGTTAGTCAAGAAAACAAGATAAATGTAAGATGTTTCATGGTATTAGAACTAATACAGTACTAGAATGATGAAGTGTTAATGTTGAAAAACACCAATCTAAAGATGATAAATGCTGTAGGTGGTGTGTGCTGTGTCTCTGAGAAGTAAGGAAGCTGTTGAAACTTGCTGAAAAGACTACCTGTATCTCTTCCTCTGCAGATTGTTCTGTGTCAGAACAACATTCACCAGCAGTCCCACATGAACCGGGTGGTCACACATGAATTGATTCATGCCTTTGATCACTGCCGTGCACATGTTGACTGGTTTAAAAATGTCAAACACTTAGCGTGTTCAGAGGTAAGTTAAAATGCTTCTAATGTTGTCATTTTATTAATTACTGCTGGTTATTAGGGGTGCTTCTTGTTATATGGTCTGTTACACACAATCATTTTGTTTTAATCCTGTTAATACATTTTGTCCTTTCTGTCAGGTCAACCTAAATAGTTTCATTCAGAAAAAAAATACTTAGTTTTCACAAATATTAGTAAGTTGATGTCATATTAAGTAGAATGTGATCATTGTGAGTGTAAGAAGTGGTTATTGGCAAATAGTAGTTAGAAATGAAAATGCATTCACACATTAATCAAATGCTTATAGAATTGTTTTTATTCCATGCAAGTCTTCCTGTATTGGGTAGTTACCACAGTAGTACAGTAACCTTTTTGTTTAGATTTTTTTGATTAGCAACAAACTTGTCTTTTCCTGTAACATTAATTTTTTGAGTAATTGTGGTATTGCTAATAGTACACTGTAGTTATCATTCCATGTCCATTGGATGGGGTTCTGAGCAACCTGGTCTGGTGGAAGGTGTCCTTGCCCATGGCAGGGGGATTGGAACTAGATGGTGTTTAAGGTCCCTTACAGCCCAAACCATTCTATGATTCTGTGGCTTCAAAGGACATTTGCTGCATGAAAGGCCTTAATAATCAATGCTTTAGGAGATGAAATTAAATGGAACATGGGTTGGAAAGGATTCCCCTTGTGTACATGATACAGGTGTATTCACATGTTTAATTTCTGATGTAATCCATATCATTTGGCCACAGAAAAACCCTTGTGATTACTATTACAAAAGTATATACTTGTGACTGTGAATGAGGTGGTTTTTTAACTGTTTTTTAAAAACATATAAAATTACTATGTTGGCTTTGTTTGGGGGTTTTGTTTTGTGGGGTTTTTTTTGGTCATGGGTTGGTTGATTTGTTTTAAATGAGAACATATTTGATTCCAGAATTTAGATGTGCATAAGGTTTACCTATAAACAGTATGTGAGATAACCAAAATTACGAGTTTAGTACCAACCAAAGCAGATTTTATAAAAATTAATTTTAATTCATAAATTGAATTCACAGTTGCTGTAGAAAAGAGCCACAGTCACTTATTATCTTTTTATAGGTAAAACTTAATGAAGTAACCTTATGGGGTATGAGTAAAGCCATTCTGTATGACTGCTAGGAACTCACCAAGCCATTCTGTGACTTCCCTTGCTCGGTAGTACAGGGGACAAAAGTAAGATTAAAAAGCTCTTGAATCAAGATAATGACATGGAGGTCATTCACCAGTTACTGTCATGGCAAAAGTACACTTGGCTTGTAGAAGATTAATTTATTACCAATTAATGACAGAGTAGGCTAGTGAAGAATAGAACTAAAAATGCCTTCCCCCCCCACCTCTCCTTCTTCCAAGGCTCAGCTTCACTCCTTCATTCCTGACTCTTCTATGTCCTTCCCTGCCAAGTGGCACAGGGAGCCAGGGAATGTGAGCTGTGGTCAGTTCATAACACTTTGCTGCTCCTTCATCCCCACTCTATTCCCCTGGTCCAGTGTGAGATCCTTCCCACAGGATACAGTCCTTCGTGAACTGCTCCAACGTGAGTCCCCTGGGCTGCTGTTCTTCAAGACCTGCTCCAACATGAGTCCTTTCCACAGCGTACAGTCTTCCAGGAACAGACTGCTCCAGCATTGGTCCCACAAGGCCCACAGTTCCTGACAGAAAATTTGTTCCTACGTGGGCTCTCTATGGGCTGCAGCTTTTCTCAGGACATGTTTGTCTCTCTGCTATGGTGTCTTCCTTGGACTGCTCTGTGGATATTTGCTCTGCTGTGTTCCTTCACAGACTGCAGGGAGACAACCTCTGTCTCCATGGTCTTCCCCACAGGTGGCAGGGGAATCTTTCTCTGATGCCTGCAGCACCTCCTCTCCCTCCTTCTTCACTCCTGCAGTCTTAGTGTCTGTGGGCCTGCTTCCCTCACATTTTCCTCACCCCTCTGTCTCACAGCTGCCCTGTAGTGTTTTTTTATTCTTCCTTAAACGTCATCACAGATACAACCTGCACCACTAATGGGCTCAACTTTGGCTAGTGGTGGGACTGTTTTGAAACCAGTTAAAACTGGTGCTGACTGACATGGGGGCAGCCACTTGTCCCATGTCACAGAAGTCACCCTGGCAGGTCCCTTGCTGCCAACATTTTGCTGTGGAAACCCAATAGAATAATTCAGAATAATTAACTGTCATCTACATTTTTTTTGTCTAAGCATTTATACAGTGCAGAATAAAGCACATAAGACTCAAACATAAATTTAGTGTGTTTTATGTAAAACAAGATTGTGCAGTTTCTTGCTCTTGTTGAGATTATTTATTTCAGATATTTTGATTATTTTATTATGTGATATTTACATGTTTGTTGACAACTTTTTAATTCTTACCTTTTCATATTTTCCATGCATTTATTTTCACTCTGGTACTTTATTGTAGGAGATCACGGTTTATTTACATTTCCTAACAGGCTGGGTAGGGTTTGGAACAGTTGGCAGACAAAAGAAATTCTAGTGTACAGGACAAGACAGTTAACAAACTGAAACATACATGCTCATTTAAATGTGTTTTTTTGCAAAACAGATGGGTTACGGCTCTTGGGTATTGCAGCTGTAGTCTTTGAAAGGAGTCTGCCTTTCCTCCTGACTCTTGTAACAGACTCTGATATAGATGGGGGTGAATATTACTTTCCATGTTCTTCTAGCAGTTCGTAGGTATATATATGGATATATATGTATATGTAATACATACGCATATACGTATAATCTCTACCACTCATTTATTTAAGCTTTAGGGATATGTGAGTCGTTGTTCCTGGAGACACTTGAAAGTTGCTGTAGTAATACTTTGCAGTTCACTGAGGCTGAGAGGGTGGGTATAAGGAGTATGGTAGTAACAGGTACTTAAGAAGTTAAAGAAGTGGCCTCTGGAATATTCTCCATCAGCAGTCACCAGAAAGGTATTGAAGAAAATAATACAACTTTTTTGATTTTGTATTTTCATGTGTGTCTCTGGTCTTGTGACTTTATATTTTTCTTAATAGATTCGAGCTGCTAATCTCAGTGGAGACTGTACATTGATGAATGAAATAGCCAGGTTTAAATTCGGATTGAAAGGGCACCGTCAGGTAAAGACTGTGGATGTTAAAAGTCTAATCATGTATTATGAACCATCTTTACTTACTTGATCTTAGCCTTCTGCACTTTCATAGCTGAAAACATTAAAAAAAAAAATGCCATGGACTTGCTGTTTGCACTTAACCAACCTTTAATGATTGATGCTAGGTTTTTTTTCCCACCATGTTATTTTTATTGGAGTGAAATTCCTGAATACTTAGTCATGTTTTAAAGCATTATCACTGACAATGGATGTCTGATAAAACCAAACAAAAAGCAGAGTTTGTAGGAAATGTAGTGGAAGTACCTTATCCACTATATGTGGGTAACACTCTTTTTAAAGTCTTTGAAAATTGGGGGAAGCAGAATGACAAGATTTCTAAATAACCCTGTGTGCTAAGTCTTGTAGAAATTAACTTTTGTAAATAGTAATGAAGTGTACAGATTGAGACCCAAGTAGTTGCTTTTGTTAGAGTGGCAGTTATCTTGTAAATGATGTTTACGTCTTTTTTGATCTTTTAGTAAACAATCTGTGTAAGAAGAAGTTGCTATAAAGAGAGGTATTGAAATCAAGGCCAGTAGAGAAGTCATTCCTTTATGTTTTACAGCATTTCAGTTTGAAAAGAGCCTAATGGTATTTATGTCTGTTTCTTTCTGACATTTTTTACATGTATCCTGGTCAAGTTTTACAAATATTTGATACCTACAACAAATACCAAATTTTATTTTAATTCCTGTTCTAAAGAATTATCTCATGGTTTATGTGTACATGGAAAACTAAAGCACATAGTTTACACAGGATGAAACTAAAATGTACTTCAGTGCTTATTATAGGCATTGTTTGATTCTTCTGTCAGATAAAATTTTTGTCTATGTAGTAGAAGTTAATACTTGACAAATTCTGGAAACAATTTATTCTAACAATGACAGATTTTTCTTTATTTTTTTCCCACTTTAGACCTGTGTGCGAGACAGAGCAATTCGTTCCATTCTGGCTGTTAGAAAAGTTAGCAAAGAAACAGCAGAAAAAGCTGTGGATGAAGTTTTTGATGCCTGCTTCAATGATCTGGAACCTTTTGGAAGAATTCCACACAGCAGAGCAGATGCAAAACGTGCTTACAGAGACTTTCAGAACAGAGATCGCTATAATGCTAATTTGTAAGGGGGGGAGAAAAGACATGAGAAATTATGTTAATACCTGATTGTTCTGTAACATCTGGAGTTATAGTCTATGCACATAGTGCTGGTGGAAACGGCAATTCTATCAAATGTATCAATTAAGTTTTCAAACTTTTCATGAGCTAGCTTCTGTGGAAGTAAAGAGTAACTGAACAAGACTAAAAACTGTTTCCTCACCTGTTAGTCATTATGCCAAATGACTTGTCAGATAGTGATCATCTGCACGTTTCAACATGCACTTAATTCTGATCAGTCTGACTGACTAGGACTTGGTTTCTGAAAGTTGTTACTGAATAAATCTTTTCATAAAATCTTCACATTTCCACTATCTTTGATACACAGTCATGAACCTGATGATCTTCATCGCTATTTTAAAAGATGCGCACCTGAACTGCAGCTCTAGGGTCTAGATTTGATAACTATGGCTAAACCCAAAATATAATAACTGCGACGTTTGTTTTTGAGCACCTCCTGAAATTCTTGGAAGGTCTAACATTTGTTAGTGGTGGGAAAGCTTTTGTGATTTGAGTCCTTGTGCCCTGAATTACTGCTCATGTCCTGATTGTCTCTGGTGATGGAGGACTGGGTGTTATGATCAGTGTTGCCTTCTGTTCTGTGTCCCAATATATTTTGTGACAACAGGACTGTCAGTGTATGAAGCTTTTTCAGGCGATACATAACTGAGACTTGGCTAGGGCAACAGACTGGTCAGGCTTGAGCAGGAGTGAGGCACTGAACTGCAAAGGCAGGAAAAGGTCAGCACATGCACACATTTAAAGTGCCTGACATGCTGCAGCTGAAAGGAGGAGGTACTCCCAAGTATCTACAAAATGTGGCAGCCTTTGACAGGGCTCTTGTGTGCAGAAGCTTTGGGCTTCTGCAATCCACCTCTTTATTTCACGTGCCTACAACATTTTGGATCCGACCATCATTCTGTAATTTCCTCCTAAGAAGTATTCAGTCATGTGGTAAGTCTCCAGCCCAGTGGTCCTGCTTCTAAGGTGTCAGTTGGGAACAAGGTGCCTGAAGGCCTTTAAAGTGTGTTGCCTTTTCCTGATCAGCAGCAAACACTTTGAGAAGATTCAAACCTAAGCACACTCCTCATAAAGGACAGCAACACATACAAGAAGTGCCTAAGAGGTTCAATCAAGCCTGAATTGTCTGAGTTCTGTTTGTGTTGGACTATGTGTGGGTTGCATTTATTTCCAGCTGTAGCATAATTCATACCTACAGGAACCATTACTTCTGGGGCTAAGCATAACTGTATATCCCTCATACACTCATCCAAGTTCTATTGGAGGAAGTTACGTCTTGACTAAGATTCCCCACACCTGTGCTTACAATAGTTTTACAGAATTTCAAATGGAGATTTCATAATCTTATTTTCCTGGGGTAATTCCGTCAGTGACTGACATAATTGCATGGCTGAATATCTGAGCAGAAAGAAGTGGGTATAATAACCTAGATACCTATGGAGAAAATTACACATTGAATTCTAAGCTTGCTATAGTCCATGTAGTCTGTGTAGACCTGGGGTTTCCAAAATCCCCTGGGATCAGAGATGCTTTGAAATGGCACAATAGTATATTAATATTCCCTTAACCTTTACAGCTCTTCAAATCACAGTAATAATGTTTGATGCTGAGTTTTTTATACTTCTGACACATATTCTGGCAGATAATTCCTTCCCTTCATTACACCTTATTAACCAAAGTTCTGCTCCAATGAATGTGTGTGTGTTTGCATTTATATTGCATTTTGACCTATACATAGTTAGAATATATATGCCTTCTATCTGGGATAAATTTTATCGAGCCTAATTAGAAATGAAAAATAAAGCAATAGAAACTAGAAAATGCAAGCATACAAGTGGCTGGTTTTTTTCTTTAACATATTTGATAGATGAACATGATCAAAATCTTGGAAAGAAAGTATTCCAGAGATATCTGCAAGAAATGTTGGTAATAAAGAGTACATTGAGCTATACAAAGACATAATCATTAAAATATATGCGTGTATCAGTATGAAATACGGTGTAATGGTTGGAGACCATGTTGGGTACAGTGATGACAAAATGTTTGATTTTGCAGTTCTTGGAGAAGTAAGGAGGGGACTCAGCAGAACTGGATTTCCAGAGGGCAGACTTTAGCCTGTTTAGGAGCCAGTCTTGGGAGGCAGTCCTGAAGGGCAAAGGAGTCCAGGAAGGCTGGACATTCTTCAAAAAGGGAAATCCAGGTGCTGGAGCAGGCCAGCCTGATTGAACAGAGTGCTTTTGTCGCTGTTGAGGCAGGTGTGACAGAACGAAGTGGACAGTGCAAAAGTTCTGGGCAAAAGCCGTATTTTAATGAACAATCAGTTTCCGTTTATACATTTTTATATCTTATCATTCGTGCTACAAGGTTATTGGTTACTTAGCTACTACAATGCACTCATTGGGTATTATATAGCTGCAACATTATCATCTATTGGTTAAATATAACATCAGCATTTATGCATTTCAGAAAAACATCAGGTGCTTGAGGGTTGCTGCATTTTTCTTTCCTTGTTTTGGATTTCTTAGCTCTGTTGACAGAACATTCCCATGGCATCTCACTTTTCTCAGGGCTCTTTCCTTACGAAGAGATGCTAACTGCATCTATGTTGAAATTTGTGAGGCCTTCAGACCAGCTGCCGGCCGTCACAAGCTTTAGCTGGAACTCAGGAGAAAAAGGAGAATTGGAAGAAAGGCCAGGCAGCTCAGGAGGACTACTAGGAGGTCATGAGGTTATGCAGCAAAAAAGTTAGAAGGGCCAAAGCCCAATTAGAACTTAACCTGGCTACTGCTGTAAGAGACAATAAAATGTTTCCATAAATACCTTTGTGACAAATGGAGGACTGAGGAGAATGTCCATCATTTATTGGATGTGGAGAGAAACAGTAGCAAAGGATGAGGAAAAGGTTGAGGTACGCAATTCCTTCTTTGCCTCAGTCTTTCCTAGTAAGACCAGCTGTTCTCTGAGTACCCAGACCTCTGAGCTGGGAGACAGGGGCAGGGAGCAGAATGAAGCCCTCATAATCCAAGGGGCAGTGGTCAGTGACCTGCTACACCACTTAGACACACACGTCTCTGGGACTGGAGGGGATCCACCCAAGGGTACTGCGGGAGCGGGCAGAAGTGCTCACTGAACCACTCTCCATCATTTATCAGCAGTCATGGTCAAACAGGAAGGTCACAGTTGACTGCAGACAAGCAAAGGTGATGCCCAGTTACAAGCAGGGCTGGAAGGAGGATCCAGGGAACTAGATGCCTGTCAGCCTGGCCTTGGGGATGAGGAAGGTCGGAGAGCAGATCATCTTGTGTGCCATCACATGGCACGTACAGGACAACCAGGGAATCAGGCCAGCCAGCATAGTTTATGAAGGGCAGGACCTTCTTAACCGACCTGATCTCCCACTGTGGCAAGGTGATCTGCCTAGTGGATGAGGTCTACATGGACTTCAGTAAAGCCTTTGACACTGTCTCTCACAGCATTCTCCTGGAGAAACTGCCTGCTCGTGACTTGGATAGGTGCACTGATCACTGAGTTAAAAACTGGCTGCGTGGCTGGACCCAGAGAGTGGTTGTGAATGGTGCTATGTGCACCTGTCAGCAGGTCATTAGTGGCATTCCCCAAGGTTCAGTACTGGGGCCAGTCCTGTGTAATATCTTTACTGATGATCTGGATGAGGGGATCAAATGCACCCTCAGCAAGTTTGCAAGTTAACACTGAGCTGGATGGGAGTTTTGATCTGCTGGAGGGTAGGAAGGCTCTGCGAGGGCATCTGGACAGAGTGGATTGATGGGTCGAGGTCAACAGTGCGAGGTTCACCAAGGTGAAGTGCTGGGTCCTGCTCTTGGGTCACAACAGCCCCAAGCAGTGCTACAGGCTGGGAGTGACTGGAAAGCTGCATCTGTGCGTGTTGGTTGACAGTTGTCTGAATACGAGCCAAATGTGTGCCCAGGTGGCCAAGAAGGCCAGTGACATTCTAGCCTGTATCAGAAATAACGAGGCCAGCAGGACCAGGGCAGTGACTGTCCCCCTGTACTCGTCACTGGTGAGGCCACACCTTGAATCCTATGTTCAGTTTTGAGCCCCTCACTTCAAGAAGGCCTCTGAAGTGCTGAAGCATGTTCGGAAAAGGGCAGGTGAAGCATCTAGAGCACAAGCTATGTGAGGAGTGGCTGAAGAAATTTGATTTTATTATCTTGAAGAAAAAGGGGCTTGGGGGAGACCTTATTGCTTTCTACAATTAACTGTAAGGAGGTTGTAGCCGGGTGGAGGTTGGTCTGTTCTCCCAAATAACCAGAGGCAGGGCAAGAGGAAACAACTTCAAGTATTGCCAGGGGAGGTTTAGATTGGATATTAGGAAATATTTCTTCATAGAAAGGGTTGCCAAACACTAGAACAGGCTACCCAGGACAATGGTTGAGTCACCATCCCTAAATATTTAGGAGACATGTAGGTGTAACACTTAAGGACATGGTTTAGTGGTGAACTTGCCATTGTTAGGTTAATGGTTGGACTCAATGATCTTTCCAACCTAAATGATTCCTTGAGTCTATGAAATAATTTCTATGAAATAAAATTACATAACCAGAAAATGTCAGCTTAAGCAACAGACACATTTCAGTTACACCAAGTCAAATTATAATGGCAGAATATGTGCACAGCAAGTCACCAGAAAGCAATCAGGACAGTCTGATGGGCTTCTTGTCATTCTCTGAGAAAAGGAGGGACAATAATTACATGGAACTTTGCACACGCTGTTTATCAATTCAGGCAATCCATTCATTGCTTCAAGTGCAATTTTAATCTGCATCCTTTGTTCTCATCAAAACAGAGGTTAAAAAACCTGAGAAAAAACATGCAAATACAAAACAATTGTGAATGGATTAATCAGCAGAGGGAGCTGAAGGACTGTGGAACAGCATGCTGCTGTGAAAAGCCAGCTGCAGACTATACACAGCAGTTCTTCAGTGCGCAGTTCAGCCTTGGCTTAAATCTCTGTTTTAATCAAACTTGCATAACTTTAATATTAAAATAGGTTAAAAATGAAACCATATTTCAATCATGGGGTTTTTTACTTCTGCAGAATATTTGCTTCCTTTAGAAGACCAACTCAAAACATGTATGGAAATACTTTTGCCTTCTTTGGAGTGTTATTGTGATCACAGGGACAGTTAGATAAATGCTGGAATGCATGTGGCAGACCAAAATGTTAAACTGTAAAGACCTATGATCAGTAATCAGAATCATGCAAATTACATTAACTTAATTCCTTATTCCTCATGCCTGAACTTTCACAAGATTGTCATTCTTTCTCTTAAATCTGAAAGATTTTCAAGTTTTGACAAAGCCAAAAAGCAGGGAAAAAAGAGCAGCATTGTCCAAATAGTAAGGATATATAATTTTACATAGGAGAGTAATTTAATAAAGAGCCTTCAGGTATTTTATTTCTGGTAGAAAGGAACTGCTAGCTGTGACATACCTCACTGAATAGCCCCTTAGCAGAATTCTTTTGGAGTTTGTAGCACTTAGCTTTCAGTTGAATGGATGTATGCCAGTTATCACAGGAGCCTTCATGTGTTGATTGTAGTTTTTTTAAACTGTTTTAGAGACAAGGAGCAATTATAAGTGAAAACAACAAAAATCATCAATTAAAAAAAATCCAACTCAGAAATACAGAAAAGTTCAGAAGTTTTCAGGGCATGGTCAGGGAGTCTTACCTCTTGCTAGATTTGAAGAATCCAGCACCAAGAGGTTATTATCCACTGAAAATCCACCCAAAAAACTAACAAGCATTCATCCTTTAGCCTGCCTGTATGCCTGGTTAAAAAACCCCCAGACAACAAAGATTTACATCTTTTTATTCAATAGGGCTTGGGGGTTATTTTTTTGTTTGTTTGTTTGTTTGTTAGAGGGTTTTTTTGCTGTTGTTGTGGTAGCTCTTTAATGGGCCATGAGAAAATAATTCAAAGCTTGGGAGAGAGTGAAACCATTACTCTCACTTTCCTTGAAGATAAGATGAAAAGAAGAAAAAGGAAAAGAAGGCTATGCACAAGGATTCTGTGCTGCCGAGTTAGGAACCAACGTATGAAGAGAGATCTTGATTTGAGCCCCTGTTCTACTGAATGCTAAGCAAAAAGTTTTGAAGTGCTTACTGGTTTTACATCCATGTTCCCCACTCACAGACATCAGCTGGGGAAAAGGCTGTAAATAAGGCAGGGCTGTGAAACAGCTGGGCAGCACGATGGCTGCAGGGGGGGAACAGGAAGCCTCTGGTATCCAGGCACTTTGGTCAATTCCCCTCCCTCCTTCCAAGTGCAAAGGGGAGCCCTCAGGGACAGCTTTCACACTCCCCAAAGTGTTTCACAGTTGAATGATTTTCTTTCATCTCTGTTTTTTGTCCTGCTGTTTTCTCATTGTTTGAGGGAGTTACTTCTCCATGAACACATGACACACGTTCCTTTTTCCTACTCAACTTCCTCCATGCATGTGTGTCATGAAAGAGTCTTTTAAAATTGCTTAAATAATCACCAGCAAAGGTATCAGTAAAGACAGGTTTAATATAAAAGTGACAGCAAGACAAAGTTTGTTGGCAAAGTTTACTACTTACTAGATGATTAAGGAGGAAAAGCAACAAAAATCCAATCAATCAATCCAAACCCTAAGGGCCCAACAGCACTTAACAGCATTTAAATTTAACAGTACTTAACAACATTTAACTTAACTTACATTATAACTTTAAAAATTTAGCAAAGGATTCATATAGGATTTACCATACTACAACAGTAACTTACAGGCCTAACTTACTTACAAATCTAAAGTACTTAAGAATCTAGGAGAGCAGCATTTCTCCCACATTTGATATAGAATATGCACATTTGCAAGCATACAGACATAAAGAGTGTTGAACAAGGTACCTGAGGTACCTGTGAAAAATGACCCTCAGAGGTAATCACTTCAGATGCCTTTGCATCTTCTCCACGGGCAAAGTTTTGAGCCTCGAGGAGTGGCAGTGGCAGCCCAGGATCATCTCTAGGCGATCCTCTGAGTACAGCAAACATGAGAGTTCACTGGCTCTGAGAGGCGTTCCATGCAGTGGGAGGTTGCTGGTCTCAGCCTGCTGTTGTCCAGGAGAGCTCAAATGGTGTCACCTTGGACCTCTGTTTATAGGGCCACAAGAGAGTCGGCTTTAGTCACAAGAATGTTTCATCTTGGTTGGAAACTTTCTTTGAAAGTGTGAGAACAAATATATTTTTCCACTTGGGTGGTTACTCAGGCAAAAAAAAGTTTCCAAGGTTGTTCTAAAACAAGGGGAGGAGCTTGTTAGGCAGCACAAGTTCCTGGGAGCAGACGGTGTTTCTGACAAGCTCAAGAGGAGCTCAGCCCCGGTGATGTTCATCAAGACCGAGGTCTGATGGGCTTTTCCAAGATTATAGTGCGTCCTGGAGGTGGGGGGATGCAGCACCACAGTTTGTGTGTGCAAGTAAAGGATGGCCTTTCTTCTTTTCCTTTCATTACTAGTTACCTCTTTCTTCTCCCACTGTGTGTCGCCAAAACGCACCAGGGAGAGGGTATAAAAATCTTTTTCTGGGGACCCAATCTACTATGTGACACGTGTGAGAACAAGGGGTATTTCTTCCCAGCGTCCTCTTTTACTTTCCACCTCCTAATCCCACAGCAGTGGATTTTACTCTGATAGCTTCCATCTGGTCCAGTGGGAGCAAGCTGGGAGTTCCCAGGAGCGGACTGTGAATGAGCAATTTAATCTCCTTCCCCTGGTCCTATTTCACAGAGCTTCCTTCTCATGGTCATATCCCCATGAATAAACCTAGATACGTGCACGCATCTTGACTGTCTCCCCCACTCCTGTGCCACAGCTCCTGCTACTATCCTCCTCTGCTCCTCAGATGCTCTCACACTCTCTGCATCCATGCTGAACTGTTGTTGGTGCCAGCTGGTGGTCTCTTGATTTGACACTTTACTGGAATACATCTGGGAAACCATTGGGGAATATATTTCTTTACCGCAGGAACCATGGCAGGGGATGGGGATTACCTGTCAGACCTCATGCTGACACTGAGTTGAATTTCTGGCAGGACAGAATATTCATTCATGGGAACTGAAGCATTCCTGGGTATCACAGAATATATATTACCCTCAGGTTTCACGCCTTCTGCCTTAGACCTTCTGGTACGAGGAGTAGGAGACTAATTACCTGTAGAACTGGGAATACATGAAAAGAAGGTCACAGGTATACGTTTCCGTCTTGATGCATTTTTCTGACTGCTGTGTAAAAGCAGACTTAAAAGTGCAGCTTTAATATAACAATCCTTTCCTGCTCTTTGAATGCTTCCAATAGCGTGAGCTTGTCTGCCATCCACTAACTGAAGTGGACTGGATATTATGTCAACTCTTTCTGGTTCCTGTACACTTCTACTTATTCCCTGCAAAGAAAAGATACCAAGGGTGTCCCCTTCCTTCTTTTTACAATACCAATGATCTGATATAACATTCCCCAAGAGGTGGGAAATCTAGGTTCAAACCTCTCAGGCTTCTGCTCAGAAAGAAAGAGATGCTCTGTATTTGAGACACATGGGCTCACAAAGCCTTTCTGGGCTCAGTCAATGAACCCTATATAGCTGAATCCTTGATGCAGTTAGGCTTTTAGAAACCATACTGTTCACCGTCCTTTTTGAGTGCCTACCTCACCTAGAAAATGCACTTTTCTGAAGATATTTTCCAGAAATCTACTAACCCCATCCAGTGAGACTGGGCATGTAACTTGTACACCACATACATCACCATGAAGTAATGCATCTACTGCATGTGCACTGCTACAGTCTTAAGAACGTGTCTTAACATGGGGGAGAAAAAGTAAACGCTAGCGCTTCCTTTAACATTTCTTTTAGATTTCACTTTAGGAAGTATTATGAGTTTAGGTTGCTTTTGTCTTGGCACATTGGCCTTTGTAGATGCTTTTTGAGATGCATAACTGTCACTGTTCATGAAGCAATCTAACTCCAAACCAAATGTTGACATAAAAGGCAGCAGATCTGGTCCCAGATGTTGGGTGTCAGAGAATAGATGGTCCCATGTTGTCCAAGGATGACTGAAGCATCTGTGGATGAGCTTCGAGAAAACACTAGCATAGTAGATTTTCCTAATCAAAATCACCCTCCCCTGTGGTGACCCTCATTCTTGCTTCTTCAAGACTCTTGCACATACTAGTTATCTCCTGCACTACTTAATTCCTGAGAGTCTCGACAGACTGCTGTCAGCTCTCTGCATCCCCACGCACCTTCAGCCGCAGTGGCTGGGGCAGCTATCAGTCTTCAGACATTTGCCTCCATCTGAGAAATTCTTAAACTAGTGCTTAGAGTAAACCTCCCCCTTTTACAATCTTTGTTGCAGCACTGGAGAGGTCTATAGAAACCAGCCTCTCTACAGTAAGGTTAACAATTGTGTAGAAGTCTTTACTGTGTAGAAGATCTAGGCTTTGTTTAAATTTCTTCTGATATGTTTTAGGGTGTTTTTTTTGTTGTTTGGTTTGGTTTTGGTTTCTTTTTTTTTTTAACAGAACCCTTGTCCTCTTCAGTTGTAGCCTCATAGAGAAAATTCTAAAGGAATGGGTGAGATAAAGGATTTTGGGAGAAATGTCTTATTTCTGGCCTTATAAACTGTGCCAGTGAAAAATACCAAATCTTTCGTTGCATCTGTTTCTCTCCTTCAGGAATCCTGCTTTCAAAATGTGAACGTCAGGCTCTCAAGGACACAGACTCTTTTATACAGCTCTGGAAATTCTGATCAGTAAAGCACTTAAGGACTTACTTGCATTTAATCATGTCATTTTTAGAGACTTACCATTTGTTGCCTTGTGAACCACAGTACTCAGCATCTTGGAGAACAGTGCTCTAAGTGCATCAAGTGCACTTGAACTTGCTCAATGAGTAATTGCATGTATGGTCCTCTCAAAACACAAAAGGAAGGTCATTAAATTGATGTGACACACTTCCTAAGTAGTGTGCTAACTCCAGTGGTCTCTTTGCATTTCCATATAGAGTGTTATTGTCTGCCTGCTGAGACTGTTCCTGCTTTATAGAAGTCATATCTTGTCCTAAAGTGAACTAGATTTTACTGTGTATTGTTAAAACCCTTTCACAACAGAGGCTGCTGATTTTCAGTGGTGAACAGTAAGATTCATGTATGTAACTTTTTAAGTTTTAAAGCATTTGGATGTTCTTTGGCATGAAAACCATTCTACAAATGTAAGATCATTATGACTGTGACTTGTCTCCTTGGAGAGAGAGTAATATAACTGGTCTAACAAATCTTAACAACATCCTCATCCTATTAAAGCCTTAGGTTTTGTTCATTCAAGTCACAAATTTCTCAGCAGAAGTGGAAATAACAGGATACTGATAGCAAATTGTTTTATGACTATAAATAAGTTACCTAACCCAACTTTTCGAATCCAATTTCAGTATAAAAGTTTACACCTAAGTTCAATGGAAAGACTGATGCAGAGTAAGAGTGACTATCGTTACTTAATCCTGTTCTTTGATTTGACCGTACTTAAATGCCATATCTTAAGATAATTAACATTTCACACAGATTCAGAGCTACAAAGAAGGCAGATACATAACTTTAAATTATAAAACCTACATCTAGGGCAAAAGGGAGGATTCACTAGTAGGGCAAGAGCCATGCTTATAGTAAGGCAATGTATTTGTAGAAATGCTTTTGTCTTCTGTAGAAGGTTTTGCTTATTATATAGTCATACTCCTTTCCTCTTTCTTGCTTTCTTTTTCCCCATAAATTTAATATTTGCAATGCTGTATTTGTGAAGATAGAATTTTATGAAGTAAGACAGATTTTAGGTGAGGCAGTTGTGTAAAATTAGGTCAGCTACTGAAAGAACTGAAGTAACAAAATGTGCTTTAGGTGACTTGACCACATTGCATCCCAGAAGCCAAACTTTGCACAAAACATTTCTTGAAGAATATCGAATAAAGTAAACTACTTTCTGCTTGTCAAAGTATGTATGTTATCACTTGTAAGTGTAGAATACTTCTTTCTTACATGCAAGAATTGGTGGGGTGCTGTAGTCTCTGGTCTTGCAATGAAATACTCAGAGTGAGACCCTGCTTATTGCTGTGGACTGAGGACACGGTGGAACTTCAGGAGGTGCTCACCACGAGTGTTGTCAGTGTTGTCCTCTCTCTGTTATTTCACATTCCTTCCATAAAGAGAAGAATGGTTTGATTCTTCATCTGAATATTTCCCTATTTGTAAATGTTTTGTGAGATTGAGGTAAATAGGTTAATTGGGGATTTGGCCTAGAATATGATAATGTGTAGTGACTGTCAGAATTCCATCTAGAAAAGCATATTACTATTTGTTGTTACGTAGCAGAGTTTATAACACAGATAATCATTGCCTGGAAATCTATTTTCCTTCCCTTTAAGACAACTACATTTTTAAAAGGCATACTTTTTCCTTTTTCTTTATTAATCCTGCATCTGAATGGTTAAAACCTCACCACTTTTGAATTTCTCCTAACTCCTACACATTAGTCAGATCAAAGCAATAGCATGATGAAACACAAATGGGGAACGAAGAAAACTTCATGTACTAATGAAAAATATACCTTATGTTTGTATATTTTCTAAAATCAAAATTATACATCAGTGATGTATCTAATTGAATGTCACAATATCAGTAATTGTGCTGTCTATGAAAGAAATTTGTTCCAAAGTCAAAGTGTCACCTTTCTGTCAAATAATCCCATAGATTACCATAAACAGAGCTAGTGAAATTGTACTGTGACTGAAAAGATATGTGATGTGAATCCCAGTCATTACCAAAGACATGACTTCCATTGTAATTATCTGCCTATCACAACAGCTTCCTTCTGCCAGCTCTTGCTTACCTGCTGCCACACAAACTCATTAACATTTCTGTTGATGCAGTACCATTTGTACAGTTAACCTTTGTGCAAAGTGAGGGCATTTCTTCATTATGATGGATTCTGTAATACCACAACAACTTGCATCGAGGATTGTATTTCTCTTTTCTTCATTTATGGTTAAATTAGAAATTAGTCTAACACCTGGGTTCCATTATACTGAGTTGCCTTGTCATCTGTGGAAAATGCAATTTGGTTTACAGGCAGCTTCAGTATTCTCCATCTAAGAAGGGATTAATGCTGTTGCTCAAAGTGACTTTTAAAGGCATATAAACCCGCACCTTTCAACTGGTTTTTGATGGAAAATAAAAAGTATTTTTCAAAGTAAATTTTAAAGAATTATCATTTCACTTTTACATATCAGACTTTAGAAACTACAAAACTCTTGCTATATCTAGACATTTAAACAAAAATGTTATAATCACTTTTCTAGATTATGTTAGGTTAAAGATTGAATTTATATCAATATTTCAAATTCATAGTAATAATCTTAACTTTTTGGCTTCTTTTTCATGGTCTGCAAGCATAGCCTCTTGTTGCATTTGTTGGACCATTGCAAATTATAAATGGTTTTTGGAATAGCTGTAGAACATTTTCCATAAGTAGTTACTTGATCCTTGTAAATTTAGATTAGAATTATTATTGCCTGACTGCTTTAAGATTGAAAGTAACTGCTTTTTTTAAATTCACCAGTGATGAGAAATATAAAGAGAGATTTACTGCCAGACAGAAGAAATCTATGATATTTCAGGTCTTGGGTGTATCTGTAGAGATTATTGCACTTAGTTTAGGTGATAAATCTTACATTTCATCTATCAATTTCATGAGGATTATTAGTCATCTGGTATTTGAATTAACTCTATATTTCTTGTAGTGATGTGGCTTGTGAAGCTGAAGGTGAACATGCTGCTAATTCTACATTTGTGGGTTCTCTGCCTCACATGTAAAAGACATTGAGCTACTTTCTTGCTGATCATGTCTCTTTGTCTCCTGAGAGCTCAGACTCTTTGCCACTTTCTGTTCTTTCCACTATCCCATGACTAAAACCTGCTTAGTCCCATTTTTTGTCCTATTTCTGCTTCATATCAGTTCCTTTTTAATTATTTCCCAAGGTTGCCTGGATTATCTGTCTTCACTTTACTGCGCAAATTTCTATTTCCAGTTGATGCAGCAGCAGGGAGGCAGGTCTCCTACAGACTGCATGTTGGAGATGGAAGAGGACTCCAGGCAGGAACTGGGTGTGTTAGGTCAGAATGCGTTCTGCACACTGATCAGAAGAGCTCTGTTAAATCCAGACTGAATATTTGCCAGACGATAATTCTGTAGGGGAATTTCATACAATGTAGAGTGATCTGAAGCAACCACCATGACACAAAATGAAAATATGTTCTGATGGGCTTTCATGAGATATAGTTACAAAACATACACTTTGTTGTAGACCTGCAATACAGGTATTGGCATTTTTTGTATCTGGCCACAGACTTTGAACTCAGTTTGCAAGGCTCAGAGCAGAGGTGTGCCAGGCTTGCCCTCTCTGAACTGCTTTTGTTTTACTTGGTTTGTCTTTAACACTTTTAAGTTTTTCTATCAACTGAAAGGTTGTCACTAATTCATTTTACTTTCCTTTAACTTTGGAAAGTATTATCATCTTTTATTGAGATAACAATGACAAGTTCTATGTAGAAGGATACATTTATGTCTACCATGAATACATAGTATATAGAAGTACCAGCCTGGTGAGATAGCAGAGACATCAAGAAATGGAAACACGGAATGCGGAACAGAGGAGGGCAGGTATGCGATGCCTGTGAAGAAATGAGCACAGGCTGACACTAGGGCTGTTTATGATCCCAGGGCTATAAACAACTCACCAGTGGTCATCTGGGACTGCTTTTAGGGGTATCACGATTTTAGGGGTAACAAAGAGAACAGATACATAGTATATTATATAGGTAAAAGGGACTGTATATAATAAATCTGGCTGTAATGTGGAGCTCCAGATCATTGGAGAAAGAAGACAGTGTAAAAACATGCTAGCAAACATATAAAAATATCCTCAGGTATATCACAGCTTGAGGAAGAAGACACCACAAACATGAACAACATATTCCTGCTGGTGAAATACTCCAGATACTGACACTAATCATATTACCCATCACTGCTGCCAGGCTGAAACCACTGATCTCAGGATCTACAGGAGTGGGGAGAAGGTGTGTGTAGCACTAGGAAAAGGGGTAGAAGCCAAGTTCATAACAAGATGATGATNTGTATATAATAAATCTGGCTGTAATGTGGAGCTCCAGATCATTGGAGAAAGAAGACAGTGTAAAAACATGCTAGCAAACATATAAAAATATCCTCAGGTATATCACAGCTTGAGGAAGAAGACACCACAAACATGAACAACATATTCCTGCTGGTGAAATACTCCAGATACTGACACTAATCATATTACCCATCACTGCTGCCAGGCTGAAACCACTGATCTCAGGATCTACAGGAGTGGGGAGAAGGTGTGTGTAGCACTAGGAAAAGGGGTAGAAGCCAAGTTCATAACAAGATGATGATTATTATTATTTATTAATATTTTTTCTATTATTACAACAAAGACTTTTCCCCATAGAAAAGTAGTCTTTCTCTTTCTGCAATAAGTAGATCTAAACCCAAAAATGTTCCTTGGTTTACACTGTTGTAGTTTTGAGCAAATTCTTGGCTTGCATATAAGCTGTAATTTTCCTTTGCTTGTTGACAAAATCTGGAACATAGCAAGAGTAATTGCTCGTAATGGAAAAAATCATAGGCTGAATCCAAAGAACTAAAGAGGTTTGGTCCCTTTATCCCTGTAGCTTGTTAAACTTTCAGAAGCCATTCCACAGACCAGCTCCAAGTGGAGGGACAGAGTTTTTTTCTGTGGGCTGGTCACTGCAACAGATTGCCCGGAGAAGATGACATGTCTCATCCCTGGAAGTGTTGAAGGACAGCTTGGACGGGACTTTGAGCAACCTCATCTAATGGAAGGTGTCCCTGCCCATGGCAGGGGGTTGGAACTCGGTGGTTTTAAGGTCTCTTCCAACTCAAACCATTCTATGATTCTATAATCTGCTGTGGCACACTACATTTTCATTAACCTGTACTGTATTGATCAACCAAAACTTCACTGGGCCCATATATCTTCATTCAAAACCATACTCATGTGAACACCTGAAATCCAAAGAAATAGCCTGACTTTAGGTTTCTTAAAATCAGGCCTATTTTACTAACGCCGATTATTCATACTCCTAGGAAAGGGGCATTTTGTCTTTTGTGTAGGAGGGTAAATGTCTCAAGTGTGTGGTTGCTCTCAGCCAGAAAATGACTACAGACCAACACAACTGCAGGTAATTCTTCAATATGGGCCTTGCTATATCTTTGGAACGCTGTATAAGGGATGCATTCACTTTAGCATTTTGAAATAAATGAGATAGAAACAGAATAAGGAATATTTTGTGTGCTATATTTATATGAAAACAAGAAATGTATCATTTCTTGTATAATAAGATTTTTTTCAAGGAAGTTTTTCAAGATCTTCCTGAGCATTTGCAGCTAGAGAGGGAATTAGACATTCAGTGGCTGAAAAATTCACCCTTAGGAGTACAGTGGTAACATTTCCCATTCAAAAGAAACAAAAAAAGACTCATAATCATAGGTGAAAAGAAATCTTAATTGATTCCAATTATGGAAAAAGGTAAAGTAGATTAATCAAGAGAAAGACATAAAAACATTTTATTGCACAGAGAGTTTGAAACAGTTTATGATTATGGATGCAAGGGTTAAACCAGAAGGCATGCATTTTAAATAGGCACTACAGCAACATATCAAATATGTCCATATTTGCATAAACTTTATGTTAAAAACATGCCAGCACTGTCTTATATATTCAGAGCCTAGCAAGTGGAAGTCAAAGAGGTCATCTGTACAGCTGGTGCAGGTAATGGAATTCCCATCAGGCAGATTTAGAAACTCTGAAGAAATGTGCTGAACACAATGCTCCATCTGTTTATAACCTATTGAGACAAGCATGCAATTTGCACGCTTTAGAAAATAGATATTATTATTTTAGTATGTTACTTTGTGTATGCTCTAATACATTCCAATATGTGTCATTTGTTTGGAAAACATGCTAATGTGCACATAAATACCTAAGTCATGCATACTAGTGTGTTTTGGGGTTTGCCATCCCAGTTCTGCTTCTGATAAAAAAAATAGGATGTGTCATAATGATTTTAATGGTTAACCTAACAAAGCAAATGCTGAGAAGTATTTTGTGGCCATGCTGTGCCTGGTGGTTGCTACTAAAACCTGTCTAAGAGTGAACACTAAATCAAATTATAAAATCAATCTGAAAAGGAGAGACAATAAGCATGGAGATCATAAAACAAATACTTGTGAGAAATATAATAGGCCAGATTCCTCTCTTAGACAGGCACAAAGACCTTTAGCTAGATGCTATGTAGTAATTTTGCCACAGAACAGAATTGATGGCGAAGTTTCTACTATCTGCTTTAACTTTTAACTAACTTTTTCTCTACAGCAAGAGCCCTGGTAGCTTGAGGCAATGACAGAATACAGGATTTTGTATTGTAAAGTAATTACTGCATTGCAGTTTCATAGTGACCTGCCTGTAAATTTACAATGATCCTATCCAGGTTGCCTCAGAAGCAGATGAGGGAATACACACCTGCTAATGTTACTCCTTTTGGCAGTAGCTGATTGCTTTTATGTCTTACCTCCTAGTCTCCTATCAACTTTAGCCATTTTCTTTGGGATTTCCGAGTGCCCAGGTGTCCTCTCAAATGGAAACAGGACAAATGACAGCTGTCTATGTCCAGGTCATCTATATTTTGCATGCTTGATTAGTCCAATCGACTGCCCTTGGGTAGGCACTTGCTTTGTGAACGTGTTGACCACTGTGTAGGTGTTGCAGAGACCATCTGCTCACACACTGTGGATCTGCTGAAACTGTCCTTAACTAGACTTGTTAGACATATGCTGATTAGCTGCACAGAGCACCCACACAGCTCTCAGGATGTCCCATCATTTTGAAGCCTTAACTTGTGTAACAAATTGGAGAAAAAGTGGAAAAATTCATGCCATAATGATATGATGCAATTTCATTCCTTTTTCTACTTCAGTCTTTTCCCTGGCTAATGTGTTGAACAACAGGGTATTGCAGTTAACATCAGATTTTATTGTGATATGCTTGTTTAAATGATATTTATAAAAAGAAAAGGGTTGTACCATCAGGTCTGCAAGATACACACACCAAACTTTGAACCCTGCATTCTCAGGAGTGGCTCAGTGGGGAGCTTGGGCATGTTAAGGATGATAAGGATGATAAGCGTGGAGGAACTGGGTTTTTGGGTGAACTCTGAGGTACAGGTGTTAATCTCTGTTCTGTGGTAGTGGATGCCTCTAAAATATTGAGTGGGCAGCCCCATCCAACCTGGTTCACTAAGGAAATATGGTTTACATGTCCATGATGCTGATGTGACTGTCCATGGATCCATCCTATTCATTTCCCATGCTCCCCAAATGGGCAGGGGGAGAGAACTGGAAACACCAGAAGTGACTGAGAATAAGTTTGGATGGGTGACAGGTATTGCACTGAAGGTCTGAGGGTGTTGTAGCAGTGCTGATGGTAGAATATGAAGAAGCTGAGCATTATGGTGAAGGGAGAAGAAAGTAAAAGGTTCATGGAAAATATGGAGAGATCTGTTGTGTAGATTCTAAATGGCATGACAAATCCTTTGGAAACAAGTCTTCATCCAATGTGTGCTTTACATTAATTATTTTCTTTCCTTACAGACCTTTAAGCTTCATTGTTTATGCATACGGTGTTTTAATTAAATGAAACTTAATAAACTGGCAAGGCCTTCAGTCCCTGTCAGTAGTATCTTCAGATCACATTTTGTTCATTTAGTAACTGGATGAGTAAGTTTCTTGTCCCCAGTTGTTATATACTCACACCAAGTTTTATTTCTTCAAGGCACATCAAGAAAGTTATAGATAAAAGAAATACTCTTAAGGTCAAATATGCATTTGTTCATGCATATTAAAATCTCTTATTTCAAGAGTATCTTTTTAAGATTATCTGAAAGATTTTCCAGTAATTTACTTTTGAAATAACTAGCATAAATGAAGATTGTTAATAATGTAGTATTACCAGCATTGTACAGGGGTTTAGGCACATAAGATGGAGTATGAATAATTTAGATTGAACCATGTTACTTGATCCCAAACTCCTTAGCTCAAAACACATAAAAACACAGCTTGTATTTTGTTTATCCTGTGCTTAGCCCACTTCTGACACAATATTTACATCTGTTTTTCTACCTTTATTAAAAGTGTAGAATGTGAGCTCGAGCTGCACTGCTCACATGGCCCTGCACTGCAGATGGGGAATGTGATGGCATCCTCTCTGCACTTCTATTTTGCCAGCATAGGGACAACATAATGATGCTAAACTACCTTTCAAACTGTAGATGAAATAGGCTGTGGAAGTGGTCATTATTAGAAAAAGAAAGTCACACCTCTAAAAGTGGGTCTTCTTTCCCAAATCCGAGGTTTAATTAATGAAAGAAGTAAATATGATTTTTGCCTTTGTCAATGACTTCTCGAAGAGTGGCTATGGCAATATTACTTTAGTTGGAAAAATTTAAATTAAGACAGGTTTTATATAATAGGTGTAATATGGCAAAGTATTCATAATATTCAGTTAAAGAATCTGTAAATTCCAGTTTATATAAACTGGATATGAGGAAAGGGCGCTACTTGTAATAGCTGTGTAGATCAGATGTGTCCTAAGTAGAAAAGTCAGAGGTGAAGAGATGACCTTATTCAAGTTAGAAATAAAAATTCTCAAGGATTTAAGCAAATTACAATAGTAAACTTTAAATAAGAATAACAGTATACCAATTTCACATTAGAAGATAATCACACTTCTCATATGCTAGAGTAATACATAAGATAGCAAAAAAATGTAATTTAAGACACATATCCAACAGTCATACTTACTGATTTTTATATCCTCTCTAAATCCATATCTTATTCTGATGATAATTTTGTCTTTAATATCTTTCACTCTCACCTTGCAAAACTCTTCAAAAACATCATTTGCAAATTTTGTTCCTACATTCAAATATTTTCCTTTGTTAAAAAAATGTAATTAAAAAAATAGATAATTTTCTTGGAGGAGAGAGAGAATATAATTAATATTTAAATTAAATGTCTTGCTACTGGTATTGTCTTGTGTATATTTTTGGTCCAGAATCAAATATTGGCACTCCTCTGGTATCCAAGAGATATTTATAAACCAGACTTTATTTCAGACTTTCAAATAAATAGCACAATGTCACCAGTTTTTAAACTGTCCTGTGCTATATCATATGTACCTGCTATTTTATATGCAGGCATATGTGCATGCACATACACATTCTATCATCCTCCCACACACAGATACATAAATATACACGTCCACATAAGATCTTTAAAACACTGAACTGGGAGTTGGACTGAAGCTATAACTTCCAACACTAACACTGCAAAATTTTGAGCAAGTGCTTTTAAATTTTCAAATTTTGTGTTGAAACAGAAGTTTTTGATGGTAGTTTTAATAGTGGGGGGAAAAGGATACTATTTCTGTGTCTACTACACGGGACTCTGGGCTGAGTAAATTGTTAATGTAAGCATCTGACTAAATACTCAGTGAAACTGACACCACCTCCTTGAAATCTGGATGTATGCAGGCGATATGCCTAGAACATTTGCCTTGGCTCCATTCCAGTTGTTGTCATATACTATATATAACTGCTTAATTTTAATTTTGCTTTTAGAGAGGAGTAATACAGGGAAATCAGCCAAATGATTCTCAAAACTCTGCTACTCTTCTTGGGTTTGACCTCCTTCTTCATGAAGAGAAAAAAGAAATCATCAACACCTACAATCCATGATAGCAAAATGTATTATTAGTTGCAAAATATTTCCATAATTATATTCTATTTATTCCTTTATTATCAGAGCACTTAACGTTGTTGACCTAATTCTTAATCACCTAATTCTTAGTCATCTACTTTATTCACACTGGAATGGATAGCTGAATAGTGGTAGTGTTGGGGTTTTTTTTTGTTTGCTTTTTTTTACTTGAAAAGAAACAGGCTTTATGCTCCATACTAGCCTGAGCTGCCACTGACACAAGAAAGCCAACGTAAAGTCTACATTCCACGTAGTGGTGACTTTTGCTTTTGGATCTTAAAACCTCTGTTACGTGCAGAGGTGACACATATCTTGCACACCTAATTTATAATCCTTTAATCCTCAAATATTTTTTTCATTCTAGGAAATTGAATGTTAGATCAATCTCTAGTCTATATTTGCTCAAATATTGTTTAGTTGACCTTTATTTCACACTTTACTTCTCTGAATATTATGCTTGATGTATGTTCTTGACAAGGAATAGCAACAGACACACTTATAATGGCCAGATATCCCAGACATCTTGTCATTTTCCATATAAAATGCAAAAAAAAAAAAAGCATTGAGGCAAAACTACCCTTTTGTCTGCAGTATGATGTTTCAAGGTCAAAAAAGATGTGTTAATGGGGCAATTTAGCATGTAATAAATAATGCATTGCCTTTGCATGGGTTATATTTCTTCTACTATCTAGATTTCTATTTGCTGTATTTTCAATCCCACCTTTCTGTGAATAGCAATGTTCAGGTTTTTAAAATGAAGATGACTGTATAACTGTATTTTCATTTCAAAACTACCAATCATGTAAAGTATAATGTTATACTTCTCATACTGTTTTCATTTTTTGTTACAACATCTGAAAACAGAATATATCAAGGCAGCTTTTCACACATTGAAAAAAAAAGTATGTATTGACAATATATGCAGATGTACAAATTTTGTGAGGCAGCTTTCCGGCTGGGTGGCCCACAAGACATACTGGTGCTTGGGGTTGTTCTTCCCCAGGTGAAGGACTTTGCACTTCACAGTGTTGAACTTCATGAGGTTCCTGTCAGCCCACTACTCCAGCCTGCTGAGGTCCCTCTGGATGTCAGGATGATTTGGCATATCAGCTGCTCCTAGTCTGATGTTGCCTGCAAATTTGCTGACGGTACACTCCACCTCATCACGTTAAGCAGAAGGGGACCCAGTATTGAATCCTGGAGTGTATGACTACTGACTGGCCTCCATGTAGGCTTTGTTCTGCTGATCACTACCTTCTGGACCAGGCCGTTCAGCCACAGTCCACCTCACTGTCTGCTCATGCAGAATGTATATCAGTACCTTCTCTGAATGAGCTTAAAGTACCCAGATATCGTTTCCAGGATTAGATGCTTCATCAAGTCCTTGAATTATGTCCTAATAACAAAACCTACTGTATCTTGACCAAAAATGCCTTTCATTCTGCCTCTTGAAACTAAACTTCTGAGTAGACACAAGTGAAAAAAATCACGGGCCTTGAAATAGGTGAAAGGGCTTATTTCTCAGTAAGTCATTTATAAATTCACTAGGGGTGAAAAAGAACTGGGGTTCTGTTCCCTCTGTCTGGAACAGGGTTTAATTTTTTATTCTGGCCTGTTGTAAAAATCACTTATTTTACGTGCTGAATTGCTCCATGGAGGTGATAGCTCTAGATATTTATCATAAGAAGCATTTGGTATGCTGATTTCCTGAGCTGATTCCCTTAAGTTATATGCCTGAGATAAGTGGGATGACTCTGGGTACAGGAATTTTGTTTGCAGTTTTGAAACTTTAGCAAACCGCTTCTGATGTGACAGCTTGCCCTGTTTTGAGCAGGTAATTACTACCAACATATTTAAAGTCCTTTTGATGTATCACATCAGCTATTTGCAAAGTTTCATTTGTTGTTCCTTGTGCAGTTTTAGGAGCCAGCCTGTTCCCCCTGACTTCAGAAAGCAAGGGGACAAGCCTTCCAAACCCCAGCACTGCTGATCTGAGTCTGGGTAACATCAGTGGAAGGGTGTGATGTACTTTGCGTAGCAGATGCATGAACAATGGTCAGAGGACAACGTGCTCTTGCAGGTCCAGATGTCCTGGGGACTCTGAGACTTTAACAGGTCTAAGACTACCCTCATCTGCACTGGGCAGCACCAACTAATCCCCGCTTCTTCTCAGTGACTTCTCTAATCTTTCACTCTGTGCTTATTAGCTCTTGTCTCAGGCCAAGACTCTCTTATGTATCAATCTGTGGAGCCGCTGATAATTCCCAGAGGCTCTCCCAGTCAGTATAAGGATGCACACACTTCTTTTTCCTTTAGAAAATACATTGTGAATAGTTTATAACGTTTGGACATTTTTATTTTCTGACACAGCTTGCAATTTGATACCTGATGATCACTCTATCACACTACAGAAAATACTGAAGCTTATCTATGTAAGGAAATGTTTGGCTGAAAACTTGAACTGCAAAATGAAAAGTTACTCTTAACCACACACATTACTTCTCATCTTGCCTGAGATTGGTTGCATTTACTGTTGCAAAGTCTTTTCAAAACACATTAGTTAAATGGAGCTGAAAATCATTCATGCATATTTTATGGAAAAAAATTACAGATATATCTCCAGTTGTAAGTTATAAAACATGTCTTTGCCTGGGCTATTAAAACATTCTGCCCCATTTGAAATAAGCTACATAATGAAACTGATGTGCAGTAATAACTTTACAATTCTTATTAACATAAAATATTTTAGCATGAAATGCATTTTGAGAATTTTTATGCATAAATTCTAGCACTTCTGTTCAATTGTTCTCAGAAAATACAGAAATAAAGTTATATGAAAGGACTATCTAAAACTGGGAGAAATTGAGAGAATTTTTTTTTTAACACCCATGAAGATTTGTGCCATATTTGCAAAAGTTAAAGAGGATACACTAAACACAACTGGGATGCCTGGAGTAGAGAGAAGCAAGACAAAATCATACAATGAAAAATACCATGTTCAAAGTCTATGCAACAGAGATTTTTCAAATTTACATTATAGAAAGAAGGAAGATTTTAGTGTATTTAATGTGTCTTAGCTTATGTGATACAGAAAAGTTTGCTGACATTGAAGAGGAGCTTTTGATCATCAGCAAGAGCTTGTATCAGTTCTGTACTTTAACATGCAAAATCACAGGGAGATTTGTGTGCCCTATCATAATCATTTGTAAGGCGCAAAAACTGCTCTCAATGAGACTTTTTAAAAGGCTTACGGTTGTTCATGTACTCTGAGTTAGAAGCACAGGAGAAATACTGACAAGACATTCTCAAGAGTCGAAACAACAAAAAACTTCCCTGACAACTTTAGAAAACCAAAGAACTTTGACAAAAGGTTTGGAGCAGCATTCAATCAACATAAAGCACTTCCCAAAGCATTAACTTAGCCCATTCAACTCAGGAAACTCTAAGCCCATTCGATTTTAAGTTACTCAAAAATTCAGAGAAAAGGGAAGTAGAAGAAGAAAGAGAGAAAGACAAAGAAGGCATAGAAAAGAACAAGTATAACTATCACTCCTGGTTCCAGCAGTGTTCAGCTGATAGAAATTCCAAGAGGAGGTAGGTCAAGACATGCTTGCCTTGTATCTTGCTGTAAATACTCCTTTCCTGGGCCNCTCATTTGGCCCCTCAGGAGCTGGGTTGGGGCTCCAGAGGCAGGTGTGGAGGATTGCCTCTGGTGTGCCAGGAATGGGCAGCACCTGTGGAGCTGGGATACAGGCCCGGGGCAGCGGGGTGTGCAGGGGTGTGCAACGCCCGACCTGCCCCTTCCCCTCACACAGGCACCCTAATTGTTTTGAGCCAGCAATCCTCCCAGTCTCTCACGTCATTAAAACCAAAGCACCTGGCAACAAATTACATGCGTTGTAATTGTGTTGACCCTAAGTTGTTAATAATTAAGAGAAAAGAAAATGGAGCAGGAAACTCTTGATATCTTTGCTGGTACGAAGTGAGTTAGATTATGAAAGGCAAGATCTTGTCATGAGCTAAAAAAAAAATAGTAACATGGAAAGCCACACTTAAAGCCCCAGGATATTTGTTAGAATCAATTTTAACTGAAAAACAAGATCCAGTAAAATATTAATAAATAAAATAGGCAGATATATTGCAGGACAGTTAGAATAAGCAATACTCTTCCAACCATCAGCAAACTGCTGGTTTTAGATATTGGCCAGCATTTCAAAGGACTTAAGACTATGGAAAGCCTCCCTAGCTATATGTAATATTTTTCAACTTTTGCATAGCTGAAGAGGTTTCTAAGAAAAATATTAAAACTAACATGAATGAAGTGAATGAATAAGTGGAAAATGTGCACAAGCACCAGGAGTAAAACATCAGAAAGGTTGAAAGAAGGGCCTGTGTTGACAATGAGGGACCCTGACCTCAGAACACTCTTGCCAGCAACCCATTCCTGTCAGTAAGACTGATGAAAGAGATGCTTGTGCTGAGGTCACACAGCTTGCATTTTGGTAAAACCCCAGCGCAAATATCTTGCCAAACAAGGAGTATCTGCACCCTCACACCAGGAGGATGGTGGCAAGGTTGCAGCATGTCCAATTTACTGGGTTTTTTTCCCTCTGGCCTAACCTGAAAATTCCCTACAATCCAATACTTCAAACATTTAATCCAAACAGGGGAAAGTAGACAATGTTTTGCAACGTGGTCTAATATATATGCACTAAGCAAAATTTTTCAGTAAGGGGGATACCATTGCAGCCAGCAACTCCTAAAGGAAAGTTCTGTCTAAACACTAGTTCCTCATTGCCAGTCACAGAGAATCCCAGAGATGTATTGACAGCCACTAGCTGTTTTCTGTGGGCAAACCACCTAGGAGTACACAAATGTTGCTTGTGAGTGTGGGTGTAAGTGTGTGAGTGTATAAAGCCAATGAGCAAACGAGTGAGTGCATAACATCAACTTAAAAATTTTGGAAGTGAATAAGAGGTTTCTCTTCCTATGTAGTAGGCTCAGAAAATTTGCACCTGAATATTATGGGCATGGATGGAAATCATGAATTGATAGGCAGAATTCTGCTCAACTTTCAGCACGTGGCAGCTCCATATGAATCAGCTGAATTTGCTAGGCTTTTGTTCTGGATACATCTCTGTGCACATAGTGTTTACTGAAAATAAAAATAGTTTTCCTCAAAAGTTTGATTATTTACGTCAAAAGGTAGTTATGATGATATTTTTACAAATTTTATTATTGAATATGCAACAAAAGCAGTGCTTTCTTCCTAAACATTTGGTGTTTCCATTTAAATTCTTTGAGTACTGAAAACCTCAAAGACTATGTTGAGTAGATCTGCTCCAGATCCAAAATAGTTGCTTCCTTTGGGTTATTTAAAATGAATACTATCGGCTGATGTAAAAGTCCTCCTGTCAATACATCAGGTTTCTCTTGTACAGGAGAAATAGCCTCTCTGAATGTTGTCTTTGAATGAGTTGAAGGAAAGATTTGATATCTGTACATCATGAAGGGACACTTGAGGAGTTGCCACTTGTAACCAGAATTTCAGTCCTGGGTTTATAAGATTTCTCTAAAAATAAGTGCTCTGCATGCAAAAAATAATAATATTTTAAAAATAGTTGTTGGGTTTTGGTTTTTGGGTTTTTTTTAAATTTAGTTGGGGGAAACCAAAGCTGAGGTGCTGTAAAATTAAGAGCAAGAAGCATTGATGAAATAGGTGTGTGCAATAAATCTGAGGGAGCTCTCTTTAGCTGAGAAAGGTCTTCTAACACACCCTTCAAGGCCTGCATGAAATGCAACAAATCTTGGGTTTGTTGACATCTGCTGAATCCGGTCAACTCAAGGTAGCCTTCCCTAACCCACTGGTGACAGTGCCTTGCTTTGCTGAGTCCCTCATGTTGCTGCACTGAAGATGGAGCCTTTTAAACCTTCTCATACCATGTCCGTAGGACAGCTGGTCTATGAAAGAACTGGTCTAGACACTAAATTCTGTTGCATTTTAATCTTGTGCTGACTAGTTTTCGCAGATTTATTACTGAAATATCTGCACTGAAAATTGTCTATTAAAACAGGAGATGAACAGAGTTTGGAAAATAAGATTTTTTAAATCATAAGTTAAACTGTGTCTTTGGATTCTTTCCCAGTCTTGCTGGATAATATGGCATGGAATTTTATAGCCTGAATTAAAAATAATTACTGGAATCCTGGAAATCATATGGCTTCAAGTTGTATGTCTTGCAAATCAAATCCTAATTAATTATGCTATTAAACAATTGTTATTGTCTAGTGACCAGCAAATGTATATTTTGAAAACCAAGAAATTAGCTTAAATTCTATCTGTTGAATTAAACAATGACTTATAAACTGAAAATTGATGTTTTGACGAGTTGCTGTGAGTAGTACTACAAAGCTAGATTTATAAGCCAGAGAGCTTGCTGGCTGGGGATTGTTGCCAGCAATAATTTAAAAACAAGCATTTCAAATAGATGTAAATAAGGTCCAAATACAGTAGACTACCTGTTAAGGTGTGATAGAAATAGCTACAACATGAAGCATAAAGTCCTTATCTACTGGGTTAGTATTTATTTAGTATAAACACATACGAATTATGCACACACTTCAAGAGGATTTTATCAACACTGGATGTTTCCCAGTGCTCATTATTCTAAAAACTGGCTATAGCTGTCCATCCTGAACACATAAAAAGACCATTATGAGAGTTTATCTAAACCTCCATCTCTTTTGTCAGACAGAAGTTTGCATGACTAGTTTTGTACAAATAATAAAAGGTTTCCTAAGCCTGTGGTTTGTGAACCTGAACCTTTGTTTCAAAGGACTCTGATACACATATACATGCAGACAAAGGTAGCATGACATATTCTGATTAAATTCTTCTGTGCAAAAATGTTACACTTGGAAAAACCCTGGCTCACACTTACTAGTCTGAAGAAATTGTTGAGAAAGACAGATCACTAACGTGACAATTTAATACCATTCTTTTCTTTTTTTTAATAAGATTTTGTCTGCCTTCTAAGTGGCTTTCTTCCCCTGCCCAGTTGTCTGGGCAGTAAAGACAACCCTATGATAATGGGCTAAGAAAGACATGTTAACTCCTTTCAATGCTGTCTTCAGAAACTCCATCTTCTATATTTTTGCTTATTATTAATTAGAATGGTTGGCAAAAAAGCCGGGACTACAACTTAAGTTCTGATTGGAAATTCCCTTCCTTCTACTCCAGATATTATTAAGAATTTTTAAAATGTTTGCTTTGGATAGGGAGAATGAAGGTGGAGGAGCTCCGATGTAGCCTGGAAATGAAGCAGTCTGGTGAGCCGTGTCCTGTGTTGGTCTGTAACTGACGGGAGGAAATTAGGAAGGAGAATGGTCTTAAGGAACAGAAGTACTACACAAAGGTTGTGGTACCCTGGAGAAAAGAGACAAGTTTACTTCAGAAAGGTGGGTTGTACCTGTGGATGAGGTGCCCTTTGCTGATATTAAGTTTCTTCTACTATATAAATTGTTGTGTTTTCCAGAATTCCTTCTGAAACGAGAAGCGTGGCATCATTCCTGGTTCCAGCTCCTGCTGTAAAAACACGGTCCCTGAATACTTAACGATATACTACAATGTCTACTGCATGGTGTTGAAGCTTGAGAAGGAGAAAGATCAAAATGTATTACTTCCTTGATTGAAATTCTCTTGGTGTCATCCATAAAGCCTGCCCTCAGGAAGTAACCTATCAGCCTAACTTGTCACGTATCATCCAAAAGTGCAGAAATTTAGTTAAGTGGGACATAGAAGTAGTTTTTTGGGGATGTTGCCATCATGTGGGACAGCTTTCTTAGCACTTCAGAGGCAATATGACCTCCATGAGTATTCTCAACATGAGTTATCATGTCACACTCCTTCACATTTTTGTGTATCATTTACACATTAGGCCAAAACTTGTTCTTTAAATGCAGAGTTGCCCTCTGCTTGACATGTGCTCTGCTGGTGGGATGATGACAGTATCTCCCTTCCTGCCCTAGTTGAGCCTTTGTCCTAGAATCATTCCCTTCAGTTAACCCAATAGGTGCCTGATTACATGGAATGAGGAATTAAAAATATCCCAAACTCTTTGGTGGTATTAGCCAGGTGCAACATGGCATTTAGGTAATTAAAATAGTAAAATGCTTCCTTCACAACTTCTGTCCGCAGCCCCAGTAGACCCAGATTAGTTCCATGCATAGAACAAAAGAGAAAATATACCAGGTGCAGCTACAGCCTTTCCTTCTCTGTCTGCCAGAGGTTTATCTTGAACAGTTGAGCTGAAGTTTGATGCTCCTTTTTCACATTTTCCAAACCAGCATGTTAAAGAACCTCTCTGATACAGCTGGGTATTGGGCCAGTAACTTCTTCATCGGGGAATAACCTGGTTGCTCTTTTGAATCATTTACTGGGAGGCTCCACAGAGAGGTCACTGTTCAGCTGTTCCTCTAGCAGTTGCTCTCTGATTTCCTTCTTTGCCTCTGGCAAGATTATATCTCACAGGCAGAAAATATTTTATTCCTTACATCAGGATAATATGCACATAAATATGTATAAATATGCCATCCTCAGTGCTCAAACCATCTGTACAAGTGTCACCACAAAGAGCTATTGGTACCTTTTCTGCATGTCTCTTTACTTATTTACAATCTGAATAAAGCTTTAAACTCCAATGTGACTTCTAATTAGCAGAGGAGCAATTACTCACTACTGTTTTGCTCTGGCCTTCTATCTGCTTGGTCCTGAGACTGCAAAGCCATCTGTGGACGCACTAACTTACCAGGTATTGCAGCTTGCCAAGACATGGAAACTCATCTTTAAAGAGCCCATCTTTGCTGGTTGTCAATTTACAAGCAATATTGACAGTGAGCAGTTTATAAAGGGCAGCCTTAATGGGAAACAGAAGGATATCACACACAGTTCCCAGAGGCATTTATAAGCCTTGATCTGGCATGATTTATGTTGAGTGTTTATTGTATTAAGTCTATCTCATTTGGTTTTAGGTCATCTACTGAAACTATCCCTCACATATGAAGTGTAGTTCTGTCACAGACTGAGCTTTCCTTAATCACATTTTAAAATTTACCCATTTATTGTCTCTTTTTTGTCATCTGATGCATTTACAGACTACTTTTTTTTTTTCAATTTATTTTTTCTCCCTGAAAATGCTTATTTGAAGAGCAGAACGTCAGCAATGATGGAATAACAGACTGATTGACAAAGATCCCCACACTGATTCATCAATAAGTATGAGGCTAAATAAAATCAAGGATTGCAAAAGAAATAGTGAATATATCAGTGTACTTGACAGGAGAAAGACCACATCCATTTGAAGGTCTACCATGTGGGATGTCTCTAGGCTTCCAAATGACTTTTGCAATTCCTTATCTTTATAAATTACTTGAATGGACTATAAACAAGTCAGATTGACTAGCAAGGCAATAATGAGAAGAGGAATGACTGCACATCTAGTGTCAAGAAAGGTTCAGTATCAGTTTTGTATTATGGCTGGTAGCTAGGAAATATAAATTATTCTATGTAAATATTCAGTGCTATTAAAAACAAAAGTGTAACAAGAACAAGAAAAAAGTAACAGAATAAAACTAATGGAGGAAATAAGACTTTCAAAAGAGGATGTGGGAGAACGGAATGGTGATTTTCTTTTAAGCAGCACTTCGATTATCTGGAAAGATAATTCCCTGATATGTCAACATATTGTATCTTCCATTAGATAAGCATCACGCTTTCACATCCGTTCTATTTCACTTAAAATACACATCTAAACTTTCTTTCCCCAAAGTTGCATATTTTAATACAATGTGTCAGAAAATTAAAATCATGAAAAAGATGCATAAACACCTGTGCTGTTTTGAAACCAGTGCCTCTTTTGTTATTCAGCAGAACCATTCTCCAGAATACCTGCCGGTAAAACCAATGTTTGCACATCAGCTTTGCAGCTATTTTTGACATACAGAAGTTAATTCCTGGTAACTCCCTGTCTGGAAGAAAATAGGGAAGCTCAAGCAAATGATGAAAACTTACCTCAACTGGCCAAATACCCAATACCTATAAACTAAACTCCATCTATACATTATGTTTTTAAATTAAATGTTTTAAATTGCAGACTTTCCTGCAGAAATTTGAAATATGATAGAAAAAAATCACTCTGATATATAAAAGGAGATGAGCCAAAAAAAGGTGTGGAGTCAATTGTGATATTTCCCTTTGTCAATAGAGGTGAACTTCCCTCTATTCCCCTTTGTCAACAGCAGAACTCCTGCTAGCATCTAAATGACAGGATTTCATCCCTGGACTGTGTATCTAATGGAAGGAAGTAGCAGAAGTATAAGTGAAAAATAAACAAATATATTCTCATGCTAAAAATAACCTAACTTTCTACTTAGAGAAAACAATGCTTATGTCAATGAACACACAGATATGTCTTTATCCCTCTTTGGCACATCATGTTATACAAGTTCAGGCATGAAAACCAGCTTAGAGATGTACTTGTTTGCTTTCTCTTATTCCTGATATCTTCCAGGAAAAATAAACTATCAACAGCTGAAGGATTTATGGAAAACTGATGTTTCAATGTCATGCTGATGGAGTTAATAAAACATCTTTTCTATTGACCACTTGATGTCGAATGTCTGGTAGGAGAGTTACTGAGCATGAGGACTCATGAAAACCAGGGAAGAGAAATCTGGGAGCAATGTAAACAGTTTTCCAACTAAGAATATTTTTTTGAGAAAGAATAAATTTCTTCATATGGAAGAGGAATGAGAAATGGGGATCATAAATTGAAAGAGGGGACATTCTGTCTTGACATCATGGGGTGTGTGGCAGAGATAATTGCCATAAGGAGAGTCAGGGAGAGGGACAGGCTGCCCAGAGCAGAGGCTGGGCACCCTCGTTCCCTGTAGATTTTCAAGACCCAGATGGAAAAGCCCTGAGCAACCTGGTCTAAGCTCGGATGTGACTCTGAGCAGGAGGTTACACTAGAGATCACCTGAGGGGGTGTGAATTTTAGGAGTTGGACAGCTTGGGTTTTGCAATGAAGAAAAGAAATATTGGAAGATACAGGATATTCAATATAAGGGCTGAATTTCAAGGTGATTTAATGGATATAATATCTCCTTAATCTCTCAGTAATTGAAAGCATAATGTAATGCTGAAGTCGTCTAAATGCTGATTCAAGGCACTCAGTTGCTAGAACGTATATTCGCATTTATTCCTGAAACTGTGTTAGATCTCAGCAAAGATTTGATGGTTATATATTTTAAATTTTTATCGGACATTTTAAGATATACATTTTCATAACAGGGCTGATCTACCTTGCCTGCAGTGAGAAAAATATTTTTTAACTCCTCCAGGCTATATAAAAGACAGAATAAGGGCTAGTTTGTCCAATGAGAAATGTGTCTTGTTAGGAAGGGAGTACTGTCATCATCCTAAATCCTCAAAGAAGGAACCGAAACTAAATTTTTGAAGTAAATCATGAACAGAGGTCATGATCAAGACTGACTTGGAATTGGAAATTTCTTTTTCTGTCCATTGAAATAAATAAATCAATTTTTTCTTTTCCCCTGGAAAATGTTGTTCAGTCAGGTAGCTGTTCTCAAATCCCTGCTGTGCTCCCTGAAGAAGGACTCTTGGGCTTAACAATTTCCAAGGTGTTCTACAGTAAAGTGCACAGACCCAGAGTCCACAAAACCTCCTTTTGCTGCTAATCATAGAAACACCCTAAACTCCAAAACTCCTAGTTTTGTGGTCCACTATTTGATTTTGAAAAATTAAAAAAAAACTTGAATAAAGCTTTTTCTTTTCTTCCTTCTTTTGCAAAGACAATTCAAAAGCCCCATATCACAGGGGAAAGGGAAAGAAAAGATTTTTGTTTTATTTTATTTCAGGACAAATTTAAAGAAAATGTAATCAGAATTTCCAGTCAAGCAGATTTTCCAGTTTCCAGACAGTTCACAGTAGGAGCTGGTTATTAACTTCCATTAGGCAAGTATGCCTTCACATCCGAGAAAGGACTTTTCCTCAGTCACATCCAGCTGTCAGAAGAGTTGTCATTTAGCCCTGGGCCGTGATATGTTTTGCTCCACTGTGATAATCTGCTTTGCTTTTGTGAACTTTAAAGAGTTCTGCTACCATTTTGACAAGGATTTATCACATTTATAATGTTTCTATGCAACTTCTATGGAATTTTCTGTGTGTTTTCATGTAAAATATAATATGCTATTATGATTATTATATCCAGATTTAACCTTTTGATACAGTTGATGCTTGTTTGTATTTTATGTCTTCTGTTCTTCAACTCTGTGCTGTTTGTAATATTAGATCCTTCCAGTTAAAAAATTAATGGGTTGTGGTGTTTTTTTGCATTTACTCATATACAATTTACTGAAAAAAATGAGTGATAGTCTTGGATTGTGTAATTTGGGTGCATCACAGCAAGTGTAAAATGTACATAAATTTCTACAGGATAAGTGCTGAGACATTGATTTCATTTTCCTTGTTAAGTGCTTTGATGATTAAAAATAAGATTCTCCATCTGCTGAAATTTGTTATGGCTATGGCTCTAATTTTAAATCTACCCATTATTTTGAGGATAGATTTGGCTGAATAACCATAGGACATTATTTTAGTGGCATATAAACTATTCAATTAATTTGAAGCTAATTTGCTAAATGAAAGACATTTGCAAATTAGAAAATGAAAAACACAGTTAGATTTTATTTCCAATTTCAATTTAGCCAGATAATAAATTTTTCATTTTCCCTTCTTATTTCAACTAGATAAAGTTTTATTTCTTTTTGTTTGTTTTAAACTTGTTTAAACTAAAGTTTCTTTTCATAAAGCATGTAAAATAAAATATTTTCTCTTTTCACTTTCTGTCTTTCACTCTCACACAGATTCTTATTATCATACTTTTATATCTATTCCTTTATTTTATTGCAATAACTTTTTTCTTTTCCTTAGATGAAGCAAATATCATAACTGAGGAAAATCTGAACTTTTCTTCTACAGTGGAAATAAACTTAATGTGGTCTTCTCCTTGTGTTGAACAGCAGTTATTCCAAAAAGGGCACAAAGAAATTACTGAATTACTTTTGAAGCATTAACATCCCAGCCCAAACACTAGGATATTAAAGTAACGTGGTATACAAGAGTCATTATCACTGTAACTTTTCTTGCACGTTATGAGGCTTTCTGAAACCTTTGTGTCAGTTCCTTGGGTCTTTAGAGAATGTAAGATTTTGACTATAAGTAGGCATCTGTTGTAGTTTTCTGTATGTTTCTGCAGTGTCTGACCCACTGGAGACAAATCACAACTTCAGTTTCAGACTGGGATTAAAATAAACATATGTGATAAAAAAAAAGCTGGGAAGATTAATGTGCTACTGACTCTCAGTAGGAGCTGCTAACACTATTCAGTGATACAACTCTTTGAAAATTCTTTGTGTGGTACATTATTGTGAATTTACCACAAAACTAGCTTTGCAGCCCAGTTTTCCCATAAATACTGAGAGTCAGGTGGAGCTGAAAGATATATTTCTTATTTCTAAGGGCACCTATGCTGGAGTATGAATGGTTTGCCTGTTGGTAAGTTTACAAAGGTAAATTTTATTTTCCTCGATGTGAGTGCTCTGAAGGGCCAAGTATTGTAAATCAGAGATTTAATGGAAAAGTTCACCATCAAGGATATGATAAGATGAAAAGGAAATGAAACCACTATATAAATAAAGCAGTATACATTCAGTTTGCAGTTTTTTCCTCATTGTGAGTTACCAATTTAACATCAGTGAGAAGATATACTCTGTGAGAGCAGCCGTAAAGGTTCTGGTTATAATGGGGAAAATTACTGACAAAAGATGTCTACTAAAATAGTGACAGACCAAGTCTCTGCCAATGTAGGAACTGCTAACCTCAGAAGCTGGAACATCCTTGACAAGCACAGATGAGAGCTTCGGTTGGCCTCGGTAGGTACAGATGGGACTCTGGAGCATCCTTGATAAGCACAAAACAAAGAAATTGTCATAAGCTGCAGAACAAAGAAACTGTTAAAACCTACAAACAGACCTCCTAAGAAAGCAGAAGTCAGCAACAGGAACTGGTGTCCTACACCCACTTATTCATATTAAATATATAAAAGTAAGTCATGGTGTTCTCAAAATGAGCTTTTCTCTCCAAGAATTACCCCTGTGTGAACTTTACACACTCATTTTGGCCCCGTTCCCAGGAGCAGATAAATTGACTCTATTGGTAATAGTTTGAAGGAAAAATATTTATACAGGAATGCATATAAATAATTAAGCCACTTATTATTTACTAGTGGCAAATCATGTTTTGGTTTGAGCCTGGCCAGAGGCCAGGAACTACCCAGGCTCGCTCCCTCCTTGCAGCTGGACAGAGGAGAAAAAAAATTCAAAGCATTCATGAGGTCCATGATTAAATGATTCGAGAGAGGCTTTATCTTAAGAGATATAAGAGTAAATTTATTATACTAAAACTAACAGAAAAAGTTAATAAGAAGTAGAATGAGCTTTTGGAGAATACCTTCTTCCCCTCCCCCCATTCCTCCCAGCTTTACCTCCGACCCAAACGACACAGGGAGACAGAAAATTGTGGGGGGGTGTGTTTAGATCAATTTGTCATAGTTCAAGGATTGGAGTCTTCCCCTGCTGGACGGTGGAGTCCCCTCTGGAAGGCAGTTCTCAAGAACTACTCCCTTCAGAAAGTCCATGTCACAAGCAACCTTCTGCTAACTGCTGCAACATCAGTCCATCCCACGGGCAACAGAGGCCCTCACACTGCTGCGGCCTGGGTCACTCCTTCACAGGCTGCAGGCCTTTTCAAGCATTCCCCTGCTCCAGCATTTGCAGGTGGGTCTCTGCACTCCTATAATTCCACAGGCTGCAGTCCTTTTCAAGCACCCCCCTGCTCTGGTGTGTGCAGGGGGGTCTCTGCACCCCTGTGCTCCTCCATGGGCTGCAGGGGGGACATCCCGCTTCACCATGGTCTCACCATCAGCTGCAGAGGAATCTTGGCTCCGGCTCCTGCACCTCCTCCCTCTTTCTTCTGAACCGACCTTGGTGTCTTCTCCATGTTGTTTTTCTGCTCACATCTCCTCACTCACCCCCCACCTCCCTGGCTGGAATTAAAACTGTGCCACCAAGATTGTTTTGCATTCCTTCTTAAATGTTATCGCAAAGGCAGGACCACTTTTTATTCGGCTAGAGGCATGTTCATCTTCGCAGCCAGCCAGACACTGGCCCTGCAGGACATGGTGGTGGGGCTTCTAGCAGCTTCTCACAGAAGCCACCCCTGCAGCCCCCCACCACCAAAAAACCAGGTCTTGCTAAATCACGACACTAGCAAATATGTATATATATTTTAGTATGTGTGTGTGTATGTGTGTGTGTATATATATATATATATATATGCTTGCTTTACTAATAATAAGTGTATACCCTAAAAGTAGTTTGTAATAAATAAATTCATGATAATAAAAGCTCTGTGTGCTTGTGTATTACTGAATTCTATGAACCCATTTTCATGACCAGCTTGAGTGTTGGGAAACCCTAGTAGGTCGTGGCTGTAACATTTACATGCTTACAAACAAATCAGCCTTAATGGTTAGCTTTTAATATTAAGAAACAGCAAATGATCTCTTTACTTGTAATTTCTAACCTTCATGGTTTCAAATGTTATTCTTTGCATTATTAAAGTGATTCACACAGTAACAGCATCTTGCCAAAACACTCTAGGAGGAATAGAATTATCTTTTGTTTTATTCAAACATCTCAGTACTAATTTGTCATAAATTTGCTTTGTCATGATTTTGGACAAAGTTCATATACAAATTAATGCTCTTTACTTTCACATATCACTACAGAGTGGAATTTAGTGGCTATAATTAGCAACATTTGCATTTCTCTACTGCTGTCATCTGTCTGTGTACATAAATATACAATATTTTACTATCATATATTTGTATTGCATTTCTTATGGGGACAGGTGTATAGATGTTATAGAATCAAAGGATAATTTAGGATGGAAAAGACCTTTAAGATAATGAAGTTAAACCATTACCCCAGCCAAGTCCACTGCTAAACCACATCCTGAAGTGCCACATCTACATGTATTTTAAATACTTCAGGGGATGGTGACTTATCCACTTCCTTAGGCAGCCTGTTCCAGTGCTTGACAACCCTTTCAGTGAAGAAATGATCCCTAATATCCAATCTAAACTTCCTCTGGCACAAGTTGAGGCTACTTCCTCTTGTCCTGTTGCTTTTTATTTGGGAGAAGAGGCTGACCTCCACTTTGCTACAACCTCCTTTACAGAGAGACATGAGGTCTACCCTGAGCCTTCCCTTCTCCAGGTGAAACATCCCTAACTCTTTCAGCTGCTCTTCCCAAGACTTGTGCTCCAGACCCTTCACCGGTTCCATTGCCCTTCTCTGGACACGCTCCAGCACCTCAATGTATTTCTTGTAGTGAGGGGACCAGAACTGGACACAGCACTCGAGATGTGGCCTCACCAGTGCCGAGGACAGAGGGAAAATCACTGCCCTGGCCCTGCTGACCTCACTATTGCTAATACAGGCCAGGGTGATAAAAATATATTTAAAAAAAAAAAAAGTAAAATCCATCCCCCCCCCAGATAATGTAGTGAACTTATTTATCTGTGTGGGTTTGAAACACCCTACATGAATTTATTTTATTGCAAATTTAAAAAAACTCACAGCAACGGCATAAAACTCCCCCAAACAAATGAAAAAACCCAGTCTGAAAGGTCTATTTGTTTTAGAAATTTTTAATAGCAGAAAAAAGGAATTTCCTGTAAAAGTGCCACTTCAGCCATAACCGTAAAGAAGGGTGTTCTGGCAGAAATTAAACAAAATTCATGACCTTCACAACAAGTTCATGACCTTCAAAGCAGTCTACATATGTTGTCCTTCATTTAGGAGACACTGTCATGCCTGTTTGCCTTGTTCTGTGAACAAGGTAAATATCTGAGTTTCCAGTGCTTCCTGTAGCCTTCCAGGGAGATCAGAGAGGAAAAAACCCATCATCTGTAACTGCTCTGTAACAGGGTTTAATTAGCCACATATGCAATTTGCTTTTACTTCAGTGAGATTTCTCCTTGTGAATTTGGGAGCATGGTTTGACCTTTCATGGGATGACTAAAAAATCGTAGCTCATTAATTACTGGTTTGGCAGAGAGCTAAATATGCAAGAGTATTAGCAAGTTCTCCTGTAACTACCACAGTCACAGGTCCTTAGAAGATTACTCACATGTGCCTTAAAAAAGGTTGAGTGGAAAAATCTGAGGCAGATTAATAAAGTTATAATAAATAGCACTTGTTGCAACTGTCTTTGTTAAGCAGAAACAATCTTTATCATGGTGATCTTTGAACAAGAATTCTACTTCACATTGGATTTAATTTTAAACTTAGGTTCAGCATTGAAGTTAATTACATTTACAATGACTCTGGTATTACCTTTGAAGAGATACCTGTCTGAAAAGAGTTCAAGTACATAATTTATCTGACATAAATGACATTAAAATGTGTCTAATGATGGTGAGGAACATCAGGGAGGTATGTGTTTTCCGCATATGAATCAGGGAAGGTAAATTTAGGTGACATTCTAAGTGAACCTTGTGGAATCTTGTGCCCTTTCAGCTGAAAATTATTAAGGTCAAATTTTATTGCAGCAATCCCAATGAGTTATGGACAGTTTGAGTAAAAAAAAGCAGGCCAGAGAAGAAAGGTAGTTCACCACAGAACTGGCACAAATAAGCAAACTGTAATATAAAATACCACAGATAACAATGCAGGAGACAATACAGAGCATCTACCCCTGTCTGCTATAACTTTATATTTTTAGTTGACTTTAGGTGAATCAAACTCATTTTGACTGAACTAAGTGATTTAATTACTGAGCTCAGCGAGTGCTCTATGAAGTCTTACCACAAGCGAAATATGTGTTTCACACAAAGGAAAGAATCTGTAGGGGAACCCAACAGGATGAAGTTTAGCTACTTGTATCCTATGTATTTTGTCTGTTCTTGGTCTTTGACCCATGCGCTAGCACCAGGAGCAGCAGAGACTCTCCCTTCTGAAAGGCTGTAAATGCTCTGTCTTCCCACTCCCAGCCCCTTACTGCTGCTTCTTGAAACTCTGTCAGTTCCTCACAGCTCCCCTAAACTTCCCCATGTCTCTTCTTGAATTGAATTTTCATTGTCACACAACTGAAAGTCATTGATGCTAGCATTAAGGATAAATAAAATTTTGGTTTATCTCCCACCACATGAAGGAAAATTCACTCTGCCTACACAACTGATGTTGAATGAGCTCTGATATTTGCACACTCTGCACTAGAGTGGTGTTAAGGCTCTGGCCATTGTCCACACAAAGTGAGACTTTCAAGCCATTTTCTACTTCAAAATCTAAATATAAAAAAATATATGGAAGTTTGTTCAGTGTCATCCAGGACAATCAGGAGTCCTTATCCTTGCTGATAATCCTTTGAGTCATCTGATCCTTCAACAATCTCTTTCTTAATACAAGGGCTCAAAATATCATTTCTGCTTTATACGTGACAGTAGTTTGCTTTAAATTGAAATGGAATCTCATAGTCCATCGGTACATTTGACTGTAAATCGTAGTCTGAATTATACTGTTCATATAAATTTTCAGTCCACAGGTTTGAATTTAATTCCCTGAGATGTATCTTATTGCACATAATCAGAGGCAGTGGTTTTTAGTTTGATATTGAACTAACAACCTATTTGTGGAATTGCAGTATTGGAACCTGTCTTTCAAAACAATACTTGCTTCTAACAAAAAAGCTGCAACAATTCAGATTTTCAGTTGAGCCATTTTTACAGGATGGCAGAATTGCTGAGGTTGAAAGAGGCATCAGGATATCCCTAGTCCAGCCCTGTGGTTGGAGTTGGGGTAGTTAGAACATGTTGCTGAGGGGTGTGTTGAGCGGGGTTTTGAGTATTTCTTTAGTCGGGAACTTCATAGCCTCTCAGAACTAACTGTTCCAATATTTGACTTATCTCACAGTTTCTGGCATTCATATAAAATGTCATCATTTCTATTTTGTGTCCGTTGTCTCTTGTCCTGTCAGTGGTCACTACCAAGAGAGTTTGACTCCATCTTCTTTTCTGCATTCCACCATGTATTTATGCACATTGATAAGATCTCCCTGGGACCTCAGTTTTCCAGACTGAACAGTCCCAGCTCTCTCAGTCTTTTCTCACGTGACAAATACTCCAATCCTGTTGTCAATTTTTGTGGCTCTTCACTGGAGCACAGTATATTGCTCCAGTATTCTTCTGTCTTTCTTGTACTGAGAGCTCAGAACTGGACCCCACAATCCAGGTGTGTCTTACCAGTGCTGAGTAAAGGTGAAAGATCACCTCTCTACCTGCTGGCAAGGCTTTTCCTAGTAGAGCTGAGGAGGCTGTTTGCCTTGTTTGCTGCAAGGGTAACAGTGCTGGCTCATGTACAACCTGGTGCCTACTAGGATCACCAGAGATTTTCTGTCAAGCAGTTTTCCAGCTGCTTGGAGCTAGCCAGTACTGGTATATGAGTTTATTCTTTCCCAGGTGCAGGACTCAGCATTTCCATTTGCTGAACCTGGTGGGGTTCCCCAGTGTGTCAAGGTACTTCTGAATGACAACCTTCTCCCAGTGATTCATCATCTCCACACCTATTGAGGATTTTCTTGGTTCCATCTTCCAGATTGTTAATGAATAAATTAAAAAATATTGTTCCCACTACCTGAGGCACTGCATTAACATTTGTCTTCCAGACCAAAACTGTGCCACTGTTTTCAAACTTATGAGCCTGCCAAGTCAGAAGGTTTCATTCTTTTTAATTCCCCCCTTGACTTTTTAGGACTATGGGTACTACTTTCTTCCTCTCACTTCTTCCTTTCTTTCAATTACAGTATAAACTTTTGAAATATCAAAACTAAAGATTTGCCTAATGTTAGGCCGTTGCAATTCTCTGTGAGAAAAACACTGTTGTTCTTCCAACCAGAGAATCAAGGAAAAAGAAATCCAGTAGTTTATTGTTTCTAGTAGCCAAAATACAGCTCCAGCATTGAATTGGATTATCTGGAATGATCATTAAGTCCATGAGCAGAAGTCATGCTTTCTGCTCCTCCAGGTAGGGTCTGATTAGAGGCCAGTATGCATCACTACCTGAAAGGAGGTTGTAGAAGGTGGGATTAGGTCTCTTTTCCCACACAACCAGTCACTGGACCAGAGGAAATGGCCTCAAGTTACTCCAGAGGAGGTTTAGGTTGGATATTAGGAAAAATTCCTTCACTGAAAGAATGACCAGGTGTTGGATCAGGCTTCTCGGGGAACTGCAGGAGTCATCATCCCTGGAAGTATTCAAGATGTATAGATGTGACACATATATGGTTTCGTGGTGAACATGGCAGTGCAAGAGTGATGTTTGCACTCCATGATCTTTGAAGCCTTTGCCGGCCTAATCCATTCTATGCCTCTGTTTAAACCCTTTTCAACAGATGGCAGTCTACAGTTATACTTTGATATTCCTTTTGCTGTTTCTTTTAGTGAGCAAAATAAGATGATGTGTTCTGCATAAAGCAGTGTATCAGCAAGTAGAGTCACTGCTGTGCCCATCAGGGTAACTCTTATGATACATGGAGGTAACACAATGGAAACTGCAGTTTAGAAATCCAATTTATCTCACTGTGAATGGAATTGTATCCACTACAGGCAGCAATTAGCTTTGTTCTATAACACTCTTACAGAAATGTGACATTGAAAAACTATTTGCAAACTACTAAGCTTGAGACCAGGGAGTTTAGAAAAATGTTAATTCCTGGTATGCAAAGGAGAACAATGAATTTTTTACCAACTGCAGCCAAAAGGTCAGACCACAACTGCTGAGGTAATGAAGCAAAAGCTTCCTTCAACATCAGTTGCTTACACAGTTTATAAAAGTATATTATTCTGTGGATACCTATTTCTCTCAGTACTGAGTTTCTGTGACAACTGAATTATGGACAGCTCTATTTTAAGTCTATACCTTCATAACAGTGTCTATAGCCCCAAGAATGATAAACGAATGATGCTTGATGTTAAAGTACTTGAACACTGATTTTTTTCCCCCTGTGCTCTTGCAAGTGTCAAATAGAAAGTTCCCTCATAAAATTAATATGTATCACCAGTCCTGTTGAAGTTTTAGCATATTAATGTTCAGGTAAGTATTTCCTGCCTACATTTAAGACAGTGAATGATGGGTTTATGTATCAGGTCTTATAAGCTGATTACCTATGATAAAAGGAGATGGGATTTAATAGTGTAAGAAGTTCCTTGTACTCTCATATTTTTGTCTGCATATGAACCAACCTTCTAGCAGAGATTAACTTCTTTTTTAAAGAATGGGTTTATACATATTTCATTGCTTTCCCTCTTACTAAATTCAATGCTCAGTGTTATTCCTCAAGACAGCCAGAAACATATAATAACAGACATCGTAGTGCTCAGCAGACCTAGCTGCTGGGGAGTATAGGAGTTTGTGTCTTCTGCTCAAAACAATTAGAAATTGTGCCATTTGTTTTCTCTGGGAAAATTAATTACCAGGATATTGTGTTAGTCAGGGCTCCTATAAATTTTACCATAGAATTACTTCTAATTTGAGAAATTTTTTTTAATTGAAAAGTCTTAATTAGATTTGGAGCTCATTTGTTTCTCCATGAGCACTTCTCTACACAGAGAAACGTTCAGAACCAATGTTTTGAGCATTGCATACTATTATTTTCTACCCCTGGAGGTAAAAGCAGACTTCATATGGATGACTGAAAGAAGGAACTATAGAGGTGTGGCCTGTATCCATGTCACATGGCTCAAAATTATGAACTTGTCCAGCCAGTGCTGATGCAGGATGCCTTTGTTTGTCCCCACTTCCTGTCAATTTAAACCTGCCAAGAATCCCTGTTGCACAGTCACCTTATTCAAGATGAAAAGGCATTGTAACATGGAATGCAGTGATTGCACAAGAAATTGTGCCAAAATATTTAAACCTGGTCAATTTCTTTGCACAGACACAGATGATTGTGTATTGTTTTAGTGTGGTTTAATGAGTTACTGCTTGTAATAAACAAATGCTACAAGTCTGAGAAAGTCTGTACTAATACTGACACCTCCTACATGTATTTTCTAGACAGAAGTCCTAAAGAGGGAGTGTTGGTTCCTCATTTTGCAAGTAGAGGAACTGTTATTAGAGAAACTGAGAAAAGGTGAGGAAGATCGGCTGCATCAGGATCATCAGAGTTTTTGATCTTTTCCCTCAAGTTCCAAGAGCATAATCTAAATATTTAGAAAAAACAGGCTTTCATAAACCTCATCCTAGAAATATTGAGAGGAATCACCTTATCTTTCTTTGCTGTCTGAATGTCACCCAGAAAAAGCAAAGCACCTGCAAACAATAACAAGAAGAAGGCACCTCAAAAGGGTGATTTACTTATTCTATTATAGATAAACACATGACATGAATTCCATAGTGGAAAAATCTGATCCAGTCATTTAAAAACAAGCATTTAATAATTTTTGTATCTGAGACATATCCATATAAATTTGGCAGATATAACCCCTAACCCCAAACTTATTCATACTTCTGGCTTTCCAAGTGAGACAGCCTAAGTTATCTACAGTGACAATAAAGACCTGTGCATGGGCAACCAAGTAAAGCCAGAAATATTTACTATTCTTTCCTAACTGGTAAAGCCTTGTTGATGCCTTAAAAACAGTTTTTGTGTCATTAAGATGGCTCCAACTCACTCAGAGCTCTCACACATCACATAGGTTTGTAATGTGCCAGAGACCCTGTTCTGCAGTTCATCATTGCCATGAAGGAGGCAGCCGCACACCTGGCTTAACCACTTTGAAAGGGTGGTGCCTGACTTGCACCCACTGTGCCACAAAGTAGCGTGAGCCTGTTGAATTGTCTAATCCTACACCTTTCCTAAACGAGCCAAAAGTGTGCCCATAATGCTATGCACAACGACTGCAGTGGCTGAGGCACTGCAGGAAGCTTTAAAACAGATGTGGTATGGGAGCTTGAGCGCTATCATTTTACTTCAGCTGGCTCCTTCACCTGACAAGTAGGTAAGAAACTTAAGAGTGCTGAGCCTCTCTTGGGACTAAAGCTTTAATTGAGTAATGAGATGAGCTAATAGTCTGGTATGTGGTGCTCTGGCCTTAATTCATTATGCTAGGTTCAACATTAACCATATTTCACTGCCTGCCAAAGCAAAAAAAACCCAGAAAACCAAGAGCAGTGGGCAGCATTTCAAGAATGTTTAAAGAAAAAATGCTTCCCATTCACACCTCACAGATTGTCTCCCAAGAAATCAATAGGGTTAAATAACTTGTGCCAATTTTGGACATAGTTTACATTTTATAGGCTTGGATTTTGATTCTTATATTGATTTTGTATTGATATAAATCCTTCACTTCAAAGGAGCTACTTGATTTAAATCTGTAACCAAACACAACAGGGCCTATTTGCCTGTATGTAAGGTCTTTTGACTTCACTGGTACCAGCCTTCCACAGGAATGGAAGGACTCCACCATAAATTGTAGGAGTACTTAATTTCATTTTAAGTACATGCCACATAATTACATTGCTAAGACAAATTCATTTTGCAGGCTATGTTGGTACTAATTGCAAATAAAAAGAAGGCAAAGGAAGAAAGCTCAAAAAAGACATAAATCCTGAAAGTGCATAAAATCTAATTTGGGTATCTCAGTACATATATAGAAGATAAAAAATAAGTTAATTTGATCAGATATCCAAACTATTCCTTTTATGTCCCTTAGCACAATGGCAGTGTATGTGTGTGTGTGTCTGTGTGCATACAGAAACAGAGATACCTGTGCTTATGTATGTCTGCAGACACACCATATATTTATATATTAAAGTTAAGAAAGAGGATCAGTGGACCTACGTAGAAAAAAAAAGATTGTCAGAGCTCAATTCCTTATGTTTTTGCTACATCTGAACACAACATTACAAATGAAGCTCAATCAGTTTGTCTGGTAATGACATAGGTGTTCCTGTTGAGGGAAAAGGCCATTTCACCTTGAGGGATTGAGAATGAGAAATAGCAGCTCAAATTATTGAAAAGTGATAATGAAGAATTTTAAAAAATATTTTGGAAGTAAGTTGCAGTTTTATGACTTCAGAAGTATTTGAGAACTTTTTTTTAAAGATTCATAGACCATTTCTCATGCCAAAATCAGGTATTGCACAGGAACCCACTGTACACCAGGGATGTTCAGCTGTTTGACAGCTTTGCCATGCACACTTGGCAGGAGCTTTATTGTTTTCTTATGGCTTCTCATGCTACCCAGCTCTGGAGTGAGGAAAGGAGTCTCTTGTTATCAGCAGATGCCTGTTCTTCAAGGATTTCACAATCTATTCTTTTCTTCCATACTCCCAGTACTTGGGAAACTTTAGACAATATCCTTTGTACATAATTGGAATAAATCAACACAAAATTATAGTAGACTACAGTAAAATGGTATATTTAATCTTTTTCTGTCAACTCCTATGGTTCAAGTATTGCCTCTCCTGCTGTTCCCTCTCTTTTCGCTAAGCCCTCCCCTTTTTCCATATTGAATGTCCAGAATGTTTCTTCCAGTCCTGCTCTTTAAAAAGCTTATTTTCTTTTCCACTCATCCATATTTTTTTTGTCTTTGTCTGTCACAGAACACAGGTTTACACTTATTGCTTTCTCTGAAAAATGGGCCTTGGGTAAGGTCATGAAGCCCTCATGAATGCAATTAGTAACATTCTGAAAACCTCCCCTTCAAAATTTCTTTTCACCGGTCACCTGATCTGGCTGTGTCTGCTTCGAGTTAGATGGCTTGTGGAAAAACTCTAAATAGGTTTGTCTTGCCAAAAAAATCATGATTTATAGCCTTGTCCATAAGGAGGAAACAGACAGAAAAAGGAGAAAGTATAAGAGACATGGAAGATTATTTTAGACAGCTTTTGTGCTGCCAGTATCATTCTGCGTAACTTTCATATTACCACTTTCATTACCACAAACACAGGAATTCACAGGTGTTTACAATACTAAAAATGAGCTAAGACCAGCTTTGGGATGCACTGACAGCCCTAGAGCTGTGGAGAGGGAATATTTTTTTGCTCTATAGATTTGTTTCAGTAGGATCTTGGCAAATGCTGGAAGAAGGACCAGTGGCCCCATGTCAACTGCGGTAACACTCTGATGTGTTACACTGTCAACTTACATTTTCACCATATATGTTGTGATTTGGGAGAAAAAATTACTTGTTGAATAATTAACCCACTGTATATACTGCTATTATGTTCTCACTGTGGAAATAATGTCTATTGTTTGCTGTAAGGAAGCTTAGAAATTAGAAAAAGTTTCAGACCCATCTGTAATAATAGGAATGACACAGCTGAAACCTTGTCACACAGGACCTCCTACTCTCCACAGTCTGAGTGTTTGCTGGAGGGCATAATGTCATGATTGATGGCAGTACTCTCAGTGACTGGCACACAAAAACTAATGTGGCTTTCTAATAGCAATGAACAATCATTAGGGTCTTAAAAGATAATGATGATCAGAAACTTGAAGTATAGTCACAGCTCCAATGGGAGATAATGACAGAAAGCTTGGGTGGGAAATTGGGTCAGTTTCTCTCCAAAGCAAGATATTGTATGAAGGCAGATAAAAACTTCACAGAAAAAGAAAATTATATTCAGGAGAAGCATAGAAAAATAATTAAATATTTACTCATGGATTGTGTGCCAGTTATTCCATCAATATGATTTTTTGAATTATAGTCATGGCTCTAGACTTTTAAACTCTGTCTCTGTTGCTAAAAAGGGAGAAGGAATGAGCTAGAGTGCTGGACTGAGATTATGCCTGGTGCCAAATAGCTGGCATACCACTGGCATGATAATGACCCAGGTCAACTAACACTTTTTGAGAGATGGCTGGGCAAGGCTTGGGAGATCTTATGAAACAGGGACCATTTCTAAAATAAATATGCATGAGGTTGAATGAGGTTTGCTTCTCTCCTCTCAGGACTGGTCTCCATAATTGTTCCAGGAGTTTCTAGAAAACTCGATAGCCTCCTAATCCCTAACTTAGTGGAGTAAAACACAACACACCCCAAATGCAAGGATCATCACTTTTACACTGCTAAAATGCCACAATGAGGGGCTGTAAACTAACCCTTAAAATATTTCTGACCTTTAAACTTTAGAAAACAGCAGGAATGAGAGCTGTGATTCAGAAGCACAAGGTCCTATTAGCATGTACTTGGAGGATGCCCAGGACCCAGCGCTGTGCAGAACGACTGTAGCTTTCTGGGATCTCTTATTTAGCTGTGGGTGAGTAGTCTTGAAGACTTTCTATATGTCTATGCCACAGGGTTTATTGAAATGCCCAACTCTTTGGTAGATTTCTTTCTTATCTTCTCTTGCTCTCTAGCACCTGGGTAATTACAATATTTTATTACTGTTCTTGTAATTTCAGTTGTTGCATCCCTATTTATGCAGCCCTAGGTAATATTTAGGTGTAAGCATCTTTGAAAGTTTAATTTCACTAGCAAGATATATAAGAACTGATCTTTATATTTCTCCTTTTTCCACCTACATATTCCTTACTTTACTCCCAGTGAGCATAATGCAGACATTTTAACTATAGTATCCTCTTTATCACTTTCCTCTTTGTATACTGTCAGTGCTTTGCATACCAGCATCACATATTCTAGAAGTTCCTTCTCTGTTTCTGGAGAAAAGACATTATGATACCTCAAAATTTGTCACTCTCCACCCTTAATTGTCTTTAGTTTTTTGCTAAACAACATTAAGCATTTCTCCTCAACAGCACTTTTCTTCCTAGAATGAGAGATATAACTAACAGTGATTGGACTGGTAGCTTCTAGATTTAGACTTGCAGCTCAGAAAATGTCATTACTAGTGCTTTAAGATACAAATAAAAAAGTCTTTTCATGTGGAAGAATATTTCCTGACTACTATACCCTCATTTGCCAACATGTGATACTTGGGAACCGAGCTGCATTACCATATCTATAAAAACAGCAATCATAGCAGTGCAAGCAGCCTTGACTGCCAATATGTCTTAGTAACCTTTTATATTATAGCAGTGTTGTTACTGCCACAATAGGTTAGGGTATGTCACCATTTCTATTATATTTGAGACCACATTTTTCAGAGCTTTATAACTTTCATACTGTGATAAACACTGAACTGAATCTTTATATGTGGCTTGTCAGACAAAACAGATGAAGACATAGTTGCTGGATCTTGGGTGGTATATTACAACAAAATAGTGAAGAAAAGACAAGGGCAAAGTGGATTTGTCTAATTTTTGATAATACAAGATTTAAACATTCTTAAAAGGGAACATAAAGTTTGCTCTGAACTTAGGCTCTCCATTTTTGATCCTGAAAAGAAGATTCCTCTGAGTGGAGTAGAACTACTCGTAAGACCTAGGATAGTATTACATTTTTACCACTTCTGTAGATGAAACAAAGAAGTGCTGGGGAATACTCCTTGCCTCCTTGCAAGAGCTGGCAGAACAACAAGTTCAGAGTGTGGGAGGGTGTTTCTGAGGGATGTCTGGCAATACCGACAGGAATGCTAACAGGCAGACTGTCAAAGAAACAGAAAAACTGCATATCCAATGAAATAATGTTAATTAGCTCTTTTAAGAGGGTCATGGCATTCCCCCTTCCCATGGGCAGCTCTCTGCAGTTTTCTGTGCAGTGCACGAACTGTTACAATAAGACAAGATTACAAATATGTAGACCTCCTCATCAAAGATGAAAAAGGAAGTGCTTCCAGCTAAAGTGTTAATTTTAATTCACAAATCCAGGCAGTATTTGAAGAAGGGCAAAAAAAAAAAGATGCTAAGATGCTTAAACAGGGCTATCAGTTTGCAGCAACATACTTGGATATCATGTCACCAAGGTAGTTATCCATTACCAGATATTAAGAAGGCAAATCCTGCAATCGACAGGCTTATAAATGGATGCTGCTTCCTGAGAAAATCCTGCCACCTTTCCATCATGTCTTTGTGTATCCGCAAGTCCCTCTGCCAATTCCCAGCCGAGAGAAATAGCACTCAGCTTGGCCTCTCTGTGTTTGGATGTGCTCATACCCACATCCTGAATACCTGTCAGTATCTTTGAGTACATTCAGGGCAGCAAATGAATTTCAGCATTAAATCGAAGTGAAAAAAAATCTGTCTGCTCACAACACCTGCATGATGTAAAGCTTAAAATGATACTTTTTTTTTTCAAGATTTGGTTTTGTTCTTTTAAACAAAGTGGAACAGACAACAGCAGGACACAGCTGATTATGAGGATCATTCTTTGACCTGCTACAGTGTCCCAAACACACTGACAAGATTATAGGGGAACAAACTTTGCAAGGATCTGTGGGGAGATCTCCTTCCCAGTGGAGATGAAAATGTTCATGTGATATTAGAGGATTTCCTGAGATTCACAGGCATTATCATGTAACAAACAGCAACCATTAATAATTAACTTCTAAAAATTATTTGGTTTATCTATACTCATCTTTCACCTTATTTGATTGCCCTGAATATTTTACTATTTGACTATTTGATACTTAAATATTAAACTTTGCTGCAAGTCCTTGTGTAAATTTAACTACGTTTACAAAGTACAGTGTTTTTAAAACATGGGTATTTACATCAGAAGTACTGCATTCTTATGTGAGAAAAGAGAAAACCGCGGTATTGCCTTGAACCATGACAGCTAAGCAGCAGAGAACGCATCTAACCCAGCAGCCTTTTCTAACTCTGCAATTCTCATGCACAGTCCAGCCTTGAGTCCATGCTGGGGCATGCACTGTGCTTTCTCTTCTGTATCCTGGTTTCAGCATGAAAGGTACTCGTGTGAATAAACCAAGGCAAAATTAACTTAGGACTACGTGGTGTGCTGGAGGCCATATCTACTTTGCTGGTCTGTAGACACACATTTTTCAATTTACTATTTATATAATCACAGAGGAAGCTTTACAAGAAATTATGGATTTAAAAGTCATCAAAATTTTTTTTCAATAATTAATTAGATTTCGGAAATGTAATCTCTTCATAGATATTTACAGCACAATCATGTTAAATGCATTTTTAATATGTTTATATATACAGAGTTTGATAAAAGTTCCTCTATTTTAGTTAAAGTGATTTATATAAAATAATTTTTTACTGACAAAAAAGTGCCTTTGCATTGGAAAATGAAATACAGAAGTGAAATTAGTCAAATAACAGAAATTTACCCCATGGGTGGAACTGAACAATATTTCCTGTTTTATATTTTTAACAAGTTATTTACAAATGAATCACAAGCAAAGATCATTCAGAGAAACTGGATATAGAGCTAAAAATAAATGCATGTTTTACATATATTTACATATGTTTTGCAGCCTGCTACAGTCAGTGTATGAACTGAAGGAGACACAAACTTTAATTAATATAGCTATTTAATATTATTCGCCCATTCTAGCAGTCATCTGAATTTGCAGTTCTTGTTGCATGAAAAATTTAATCTATCTATGCAGGAAGAAAACAATGTGAAAAAAACACTGACATACTCAAAACATAATTTTGCATAACATATTAATGAGAAATGATCATCAGTACAAATCTAATCATTAAGGAAACAACTCAACAGAGAAATAAAAAGAAAATAGAGCTGCTGAGAAAACGAGTAATGTGGGTTTATAAGATTTGTACAATTATATTTGTTTCTTTGGTTTAATTACAAGGTAAGATATTAGTATGCATCACTTTTATTGAGCTGGAAGGAAGGCTTTGCACAGTAGTTTGTACAAAATAATAAGTTATCCTTGAATTTCTGTGTGTTTATCTCTAAGAAAATGTACTCCTGAGGTTATGACTGTGATTTACAGCAAACAAATGTAATCAAATTATTTCTGGAAAAGTTTAGTGTCTGCTAATATTTATAAAACAAATAAATCATGCTCTGCATTTTTGCACTGGGGGGTCCCTGTGGTACAGAGTCACTGTAAAAGCTGGATTGATCAGAATAAAGAAGGTCCAAAATGCTTACCTATACTTACTAATTGAGATGACAGCATATGGAAATCTTAAAGCTGCATTACTGTTCCTCATTCCCCCAACCCCTTCCACTATTAGTTTAGCATCAGAGATGGTGCTTTTGTATACTCTTATTGATTAATTTTTCATTTCCAGACCAATGGTGTATTTGTTTTGAACCTATTAAAGCATCTTTAATTCTAACTCCACATACTTTATTGTAATATTATTGGTAAACAATATCTGAATAGTGCAGCCCCGGATTTTTGCTGGAAATTTTTTTTCGCTGAACACCAAGCACTAGAAAAATCAGGATATGAATATTTTTCAAGAGAAAGATTTATCAAATATACATTCTCTTTGATTGTAACAGTGTTTATTAACAAATATGGATCCTGAATCCAAACAATGAAAGATCTAAAGCAACATTTTATCCTACTTCCATTCAGCATCAGCTATAGTTCGCTTACATATTCTAGGCACAAAAATAACATGTGAATTAAATTGTTAGACAAAATCTATGAATACATTTCATTAAATATTAGCCTAAATTTCATTAGATGTTTTCCCTACACTTTTATTTATCAAAATAATGTGAGACACTTTTTTTTCACATTGCATTTTCTGAACATAATTTTTTGCCTTGAAGTTTCATCAATGCCTAAACATTTAAAATTAATTAATGTGCAAAATGAGAAATCACTTCAGTATTATATGTAGATCAGAAGAAGACACTTGTACATCTTTTATTTTATCTTCAGAAATCTGTTCCCAAGACATCAATTTTTCATCTCAGCCCATCATTTCTTTAATAATTTGAGTACATACAGGGATATGTAATTGTCTTTGTTTAAGACAATATTAGAGGTGGACACTCTAAAATGAGTTACTTCCCCTTTAGTTTCAACCAATCCCTTTCCACTGATAAGGAAAATGTAATAAGAGTAGATAGAAGCAAAAAAATGACAATTTCCTTAAAAAAATCAAACAGGAAAAGAATTACAGTAATAGACACTAGTTACAAAGCTGCTGAAATCTCACCCACTCCTCAGTCTTAGAGAGACAGTAATGATTTTGGGCACAGATAGATATGAAGTACAATAACCTTTTGAGCTACCCAGAACAGTAATCATTAATTTGCAAATGCTTGTACTAATCCTCTTGTATCTACAGACTCTACTTTGCAATCTCAGCACATTACTTAATGTGCCCAATGAAAATCAGTCATTACACATGTGCCAGGAGACCCTGAGGGTGATGCCTGCTGTGTGCTTAATCATTACTGGGCAACTCTAACCTTGCCAGATCTAATGATATGTTCTTTCAATCAATTTCTTCAATTAAAAAATGCAGCTCAGTATGAAACTGAGAAGTGTCAAACATTTTATATCAGCTATGCAGAAAGGCACGTGTTTAGCTTAAACAGGTGTTCTATCCCAGCAGTAGTAGGAAGTCAAGACCTGAAGGTGTTCAAAAGTCTCAGCTGCTGGTCAAGGCAATTATAAGTTTTTTACCTGACATGCAAACTTCCATAAACAGGTAGTGACTTTCCTTGAAGTTCTGTTATTAGCTGCAAGTACTAAACCTGTACGATGTTGATGTTAATATTTTATTAAATATAGATACGAAAAAGTCTGAATCTAGTAGACTATGAAACACAATGTTGATATAATTTCTTGACCATTAAAGATTCAGAGCTATGTTGACTCCTCTAACCACTATCCCTCTTTGTGAGTTTTCTTTCCAATAACCCTTTGCGTTTGTTTTAGTGTGAGGTATTCCTGGGATCAAAGGATGATCTGGCAAAGCAATGGACAGGAGGCAGGTGATGTTGTGTCGGGAACATTTGTGAGCACTCATTTTGGCTGATCTCAAACACTCAGCCTTTGTGCTGCTGTTGGTGTAGGTAGAGTCTGGGTGGAGGCGAAGATTAATAGGACTACCATGCCAATCTCCTTTTCTAGACAGCTGAGTCTTGTCACTGTCATTAACTTCTGCACAACAAAACAGTACCATCAGTGAATTAGGAACTCTCTCTAATTCTAGGAAATAGTACAGTTGGATAATTCTTGAAGAAAATGTCCTTCTTTTATGTCACAAGCAATTTTGAGGGAAAGTTTAAGGAAAGGGAAAACTAGAAACCTTTGGAAAATAAAAATTAACCCTACCCCAGGATAGTAACAGTTAATTGAGGCAGGGGCAGTTTCTGTGCTTCTATTTGATGGGACATTCTGTGCAAAGTTATTTTTAATGATTCATTTCAGAAAGGCCAAATTATTTTTTAACATGTATAGTCCAAGCAAGACCGCAAGTGTCTTGCAAATAAGTAATTAAAACCTACATAAAAGATGAGAACTTGGAGATACAACTGATTCCTCATAAAATGTTTTATTAATTGGAAGGTTAAACAAATCATTAGACTGTATGAATACCTGCATGAAGACCAGAACAGCTGTTTAAGATGCTGTGTGGGTGATTAAGCACTTGCTTTTCCTCTTCCACCACATCAAGGTTAAAGCCCTTGTCCTCACCCTCAAGTCCTGTTGCAAATGTTTTAGGATTTAGTTCCTTTTACTTTTTGTTGGTTAACCTGGTTTGTGTGCCTTACCTCTTCCAATTTAGTTTTTTGTCTCTTTGAGGTATCATCTGCTGCCTCCTTTTTCCATGGTCAGCAGTAACCCTGGTAAGATATCCATTGCCCTGTAAGGCTGCCTGGACAGCTGCCAGCTGGCCAATACTTCAAAAGTGGTGAAGAAAACAGGTCAGCATATGCTTGACTTCTGGTTTTGAGAGACAGTACATGACTAGATTCTTGTACCACCAGTTGTCCTTTTATGTTGTAAACACTTCGGGACTTCTGGGGTAACACATACATTTAACTTCAGAGAAGAATCTTCCCAGTAAGAAAATACATTATTGAGGTTGCAAAGTGAAGGATTCAAAAGTACAAAACTCCTTAGTTAGATTTATTTTCTCAGTAGATTATATACTTCTGGATGTATCATTTTATTACATGATCACGATTTTTTTTTTGGCACCGTTGCTCCTCTAACCAGTGCACAGGATGTCTGGAGCTCTGAGGATTATGTAGTTATTCTCTAAAATGTCCTTGTTTCATCTTTAGCAATAATTGAAAGGAATGTACAGAATAAAACAAGAGTTTTGAAAAGTGTAGCCAGAGGAGGGCAGATGCACACTGCCTTGAAGACCTGGATGTTTTAACTCTGGCAGCTACAGGGCTCCAGTATGATATAAAGAAAATGACTTAACAATCAGATTAAATGCTGTTATTTTTCTTTATTTTCTGGGTTGCTGGCTTGAGATCTTCACTTGCGTGCAGTTAATGCTTATATCTTTCTGCCAACTCAGAGCTTCAGCCACCCAGTGACTGTAATTCCCCATTTCCCTTGTGCTTCTTGCTCCATTTTTGCCCCACTTTCAGTTTCCAGTTTCTGTCTTGAAAAAAAAATCCCTGTTCCATCCTCCCATGCTTCCAGCCTGATCAATTCCCCTTCCATGCCCAGGCCCCATTTCCTTTCCTCCTCTAATTCTCTTTACAATCCCTCCAGTCTCTCTACTACTTTGACTTCTCTTGCTCTCCCTCTCCGCTGTCAGACCAGCAGCTTCCTTGGCCACACTGCCTGGATACCCAGCAGGGACCTGCACCTGCAACAGCAGAGCTGCAGGCTGGGGACCTCGTCCTGACCTGGCCTTCCCCAGCAAGCATTCTTCCAAAAGCTATGAACACGTTAAATGATTTCATGCTGAATGGGAATACTGGAAATGACAGGTGAAACTTGATTAATATATTAATTTGGCTAAAACTGTCATTCAGGACAGAAAGCACAAAAAAGAATGAAAAATGGTCCTCTGGGCTGAGGCCTCATTCGGTTTTGTTAAGGTCAGGATGATCTGGATAGAGGATAAGAGAGTCAAAAAGCACCTGGCTAACTGAGAGACCACCCTACGGAGATACTATATCAAAGGTCTGTGCTTATGAAGTACTTATGAAGTACTTTTAATCTGACAGTAAACTCTGTTACTCATTACATTCAGCAGACTATACCATAGCTCAGAATTATATATTATACATATGAAAAAACCTATTTATTGAAAAACAACCAATTACACTGTAAAGGGAAGAAAACTTTCTGTCTGAATTAACGCAGAAATATTTTCTTGAAGTTAAATACACATATATGTTTCATGCAGTGTATCAGGATATGACTGGTTTGACCTCACTACTGTTTGGTAAGTGTAGTCCTCCATTTTCAAGCATGTGATGACTCAAAAAATTTGGTTTATCAGCTTCTTAGGCTGCACTTGGGCTTAATTTATTTCTCCTCAGGATATAGAAGGGTAAAAATGAATTCACAATCCTGTGCACTGTGCTCTGGGACGACCCTACTTGAGCAGGGAGGTTGGACCAGATGACCCACTGTAGTCTCTTCCAACCTTGCCTGTCTGTGATTCTGTGACTCTGTTCTGATACCAGTAGCCACATTTATTCTCCCAGCAATGTGGGTTACATGCATATTCCCTCCCAGGAGTGTGAGTTCCTCCCTTGCACGTCTCCTCTGGGGGACAGCGGGGTGTTCCAGGTCGGTGTGTGCCACAGTGCTCTGAGCAATCTGTAAGAAGTGCAAACGCTCCTGCCAAGTCAGGCACACCTCCCTGCGGTGTAAGTCCCACGACCTGTCCTCTATCCTGTCACCACCAGCTGGATGCAGGCTCCTCATGGTGCCCATATTGCCTGAGCAGAGGTTGTGATGCTGGCAAGGCACCTTCTGACAGGTTCCTTCACACTGATGGGAACACAGAAACACTGTTTGCAGACCCAAAACCCAAAAATAAAATAAACAGCAAAACCTCCAGTTTATTTTCTGTGAGATGAAATAACAGAAATGACCACTGACATTTTTCATGTTCTGATCCTAATGATTTTGCCTTCTATGCTTATTTTAACATTTGTCATCTAACAAAAACATTCAGTTTTCAGTCACAATCTCTAATATGTAGCTAGGGGTGGCATAACAGTAACAGTAAATGTGGCTGTTTAGAGACCATCTAGATAGGGAAGCTAGGATGCAGTGAGTTTGAGAGTGAATTTCATATGCAAAGATGACTTTCATTAGCAGGTACAAGGAAAGGTGCTGCGTGCCTCCGTAAAGTACAATAGCAAACACACTTCATGTTCACAGCTCAGCACCGTAAAGGATTCTGTAGTTTCTTAAATCCCACTGACAACATCATATCTTATTTACTGTGGAGGGGAAGAAAGCAACAACTGTGATGAGATTTTAATTTAGAAGTACTGGGGAAAATGTATGACTGCAGAAGCTCTAGGCTGAACGCTGCAAGCAAAAATAAATCTTTGATAAGTCAAGGAAGGACAGAATTTTCCATGACTGAAGCCTACTGCAGTATGTAACTGTTATTAATTTAACTACTGAGCAAAAAGATGTGATTTTATGACATCCAGTTGGAGATAAAACTCACACTCAGTTTGGTGATTTCATAGTTCTTATTAGGTATCTAGAAAAGGAATAACTGATGTGGAGGCACCTTGCAGAATAATTTTCCCCCAAAGCAACAGGTGATTGCAAATTTTTTAATGAAAACATGAAACTGTTTCTGAGGATGTACCTGAAATACGTAAATCAAAGCACTATTAGTTTACAGAACATTTCAACAATGTATTAAACGACTGAGTGTAATTTGCAAAACAAAGTAATATAAAGACTACTGCTGACAGAACAATGACTTATTTTAATGATGATAACTGCTGTTGCTAATAGTAAGTGCAATAATCATCATCATAGAACCTGAACTACATATATAAACCATGTACAGATGATATATGTCAAAACCTAGAAAAGAGATTAGCTTCAATCTGGCACAGCAGTCAACAGTGCCCTTGTGCTTTCATCATGAGAAACAATCCTTCATCATGGCTTCAAGATCAATCTTTAAAGAAGCTGCAGCAAACTGGGGGGAAGAAAGAAGTGAAAATCAGTGTAGAAAACGCAGACAATAAATGATGCTTTTGGTTCAAACTGTGAATTACAGCATAGAGTTTGCAAAGAATCGATGAATGTTTGAATTATCAGACAACAAATTGAGTATTAAAACTGAATTTCCTAGTAAGTAGGGGAATAAAATTATAAGCAACCACAATATGGATTTTACTGTTCCTGACACAGCTATTAGAAAAGAAGAGAGAGATTTCAGAAAGCTTCATTGATATGAGAAATGCAATTCTCAACTTTGAATATGATTAGATGGGAAGCTGTAAGAGTGCAAATGACATGCGCTAAAACTCTTCATGACAAAAAAAGGGATCTGGTGTTATATGAGAAAGAGAGTGATTCAGAAGGAATAACATAATAGAAAGTTCCTACTGATTAAAATTATAATATTAATATAAATATAATTATGATTAATGTAAACTTAAAGGTATCCAAAACTGCTCAGAGCACTCTCAGTACCACGTCTCAAGTGACAAAAAGACTCACATTCCTCAGCCTGACAGTTACACTTCTGCCAATTAAAGGGTGTTAAGGAATGTGGGTGTCTTTTCAGGTCAAAGAAGATACAGGAATGGCATCAGTGAAAAATCATCCCATACAATTAATCAGAATTATAGACCTATATATCGCCTTTGCTGAGGAGAACATCTGTATCTGCTTTATAACTGAGGGAAGAGGATTTTGGAAGAGAAACTTGACCCACTTTTGAGGCTGTACTATGCCTTGTACTCACACATAGGGAAGGTTCATCACTGATTGAAACCTTGGATTACTGTCCTTGAGTTCTCTGGAGTATTTGACATCCAGCAATATCTGTGTGAAGAGTTAAAATGAAGCCAGTGCCCAAGTCCTGTGTATCAGTGTCCTCACATCATCTGTCCTGGCATAATAGTAAGGAACAAAAAACCAAATTTGTGTGCCTAATCTATTTCATCCTTTTTCCTCCCTGCTGATCATGCCCAGTCTTTTAAACCAAATAAGCTCCCAACTCTACTTCATCATCAAGAAGTCTGTTGATTTCTTTTCACTCAACTTGTCCCTAACTTTATATCTGCTGGCAGCTATTTTCACTTCATTCACCTATAGAAGATGAAAACTGGGTTTATTGATGTTTAGCATGTCTCTTCATGCTTGCACCTGGCAGCTCATTTTTCACTTTCTTTGCACTGGCATGCAAAAAACACGAGGGAAATGGAAGTTTTATACCTTCATAAACTGTATAAAATGCCTGGTGAAGACACAGCATATCTCTATTGTGTTGCCAGTTACCTTCAAGAATGCAATAAAGAAGTGATTTTGCATGTAACTGTGGTGGGCTGACCTTGGCTGGCCCCTGTGTGCCCACCAAGTAGATCTATCATGCAACCTCCTCAGCAAGACAGGAGAAGAAAATAAGATTAAAAAATCATGGATAGAATAAAAGCCAGTTTAGAAGGGAAAAGCAAAGGCCACACATGAAAACAAAGGAAAAAGTAATTATTTATTCTCTACTTCCCATTAGCCTCTCCCTGGGAAGGAAGGCCTCTGTACGTGTAGGGCTTGCATTGGAAGACAAAAGTCTGCCTCCTCCCTTTGCCCCCCTCTCTTAGCTTTTCATGCCAAGCATGATATCATATGTCATGGACTACCCCTTTGGTCAGTTTGGGTCAGCTGTCCTGGCTGTATTTGCTCCCAGCTTCTTTCCCACCCACAGCTGCCTGGCCTTTGGAAACGTGGGTGGAAAAGACAGCCTTGATGTTTGGCCACAGCCTGCTCAGCTGTAGCCAAGACATCCGTGTGTCATCCGCACTGTCCGAGCTGCAAATACAGAGCACAACACTATACGGATGGATGAACATGGAGACGGCACGTGTCCGAAAATAAAAGCCAAGCTTGAGATTTATTTGGCTTGTTCCTGTAGAAACCACACCATACACAGTGACATGACAGAGAAGTGGGTTAATGGATAGAATAGCACCCACCCCCGTTTTTGGCATAGAGCTCTAGATGAGATATTACTATAAGTCAATCCTGTTTCTTGGATAAAACATTGCCTGCAGGAGCCAGTGACTAGAGCACTTGAAGCTTTCCTAAAAGATATTCATGGAGGTGGTCTTAGAATTTTGTTTCCACAATGCATCTGCAGACAACAACAAGGCTTGTTTAATTAGGGGGATGGAGATGTTCTGGACTAAACTAGATCCCAAGGGATCCTGCAGCTTCTACCAACATCCAGTCTGTGTAAACTTTAAAGGAATCCTAGGCAGTCACCTGATATTCTCCTTTGGACTGTGGTTAAGCTTGCGTAACCAATGTTATTTTGAGGGAGACATTTCAAAAAGTCTGGATAACTGACATTTTCCAGTGCTGTTTTGTTTTACTGAAAAAAATTTGTCATCCAAAAAAGAGAAGGCCTGCAGTTGCTTACATAAAATTTCTTAATATAAAAGTTTTGTGCAAACTTTCAGCTAGCATTTCAGATAACCAGGGCATGTAGGGCAGAGTGGGCTATTGCTCTTTTGAGATCAGCTATCCAGATGTGTGTTACATCTCATCCGTCTCTAAGCTGCAGATGCTCAGACAGATGAAACACCACCAATCACTACAGTCAATTGAAACAAACACAAACTTTTCTATTTTGCACGCTCATTTGAAATTCATTTCTCTGTTGAGTTTGTAAACACTACCTGGAAATCAAGCCAAAGACTTCCCACCAGGAAAAAAAAATCTATTATCAATTAAAAGCTTTTTGTCTACTGGTGCAGTTGGTCTTTCAAACTACTATAAAGGTACTAAAAATAAGTCTTAAGGGAATTAGGTAGAGTGTCTGCAAATTCAACTAATTTAACAGTATGTAAGACATTTAACAATCACCACATGAGAAAGCAAGTTGGAACAGTGTCTACTAATCCGATATGCAAAAAAGAAATTAATTTTTCTTTGACACCTCTTCTTTAGCTCAGAAATTGTGATCTGTGCCCCAGGCTATCAGACATCAATGCACAAAATTATTCACAAAGGGTTTATGGTTCAAGTGGTAAATCCAGTCATTTGCAAAATGTTGACCCAAGTGAGTCAGCACAGAAAGTTTGATCTTTCAGTGTGATGAAAATGTAATTTTATGGATGTCAAGTCGAAGTTCAAAAGTGACATACAGTGTCATACAGATAAATAGTTTTGCCGACAGCAATGCCATACTTCATAAGTACTTGTCTGGCCAATAGTAACTACTACAACGATTAAGGAGATTGACAGAAAATGCACATTTTATCTTGTTTTACATATCATGTGAGTCTCTAGAATTAAAAATCAAGACATTTTAAGAATTACATTTTACTCTCCAACTCCATATTTCATTTATATGTAATGAAGATTTATGGTGATTTTTTTAAACATTATTTTTTATGTACCACTGTCATGAGATTAAAGATAATCTGCAGTCACTTGAGTTTTTAACCAATGACAAATTGAAGCTAAAATGCAGTTTAGAATTATGGCATTAGTTAACTTGTGGTTGCTAACAATCAAAAGTGAAACAAGGGATCATTTTTATTAAAAAATCTCTTTTTCTTGTGAGAACGTTATTAATTCTAATAATTTCAATTTTGCTTCCTCAAATAATGCCATATATAATGAAAAAGCATGTGAAAAGTAGTATGTAGAGCTTCCAGGTAGTGCAGAAGAATGTAACTGCCCTGACACTATTTTGTTTATGGCTATGTAGTAATTACTTTCTTTAATTATCTATTTCCAATTGTATCAACTAGGTAAAGCCAGTCTTCCAGTTAAAATGTGAGGTCTCTAGGTAAATTCTGATGTATCTTGACTCCACACAGAGAAAAGGAAGAATGCAGGAGTCTAACTAATATTTAGGACAGTTCTACATTTATTGAAAGATGTTGCATACCTTAAGTCTTACCCTTAGAAGTGAAGCTAGTGAAGCAATTTGTATCCAAATACCTCCATGTCATTCTGAGTTTACACACATATTAAACACAAAGACACACAGACCTGTTACCTATTCTTATTCCTGTACACTTTACATAAATACCTTGAAATAGGAATACAGATAATATCTTGTTAATTGCTCTTTATTTATTATAAATTGCACTTGTGCTGAAGTCCAGTAGCTGGGGTTCCTGCTGTACAGCATACAGAATCTGTCACCAGACTTAACATCCAATGTCAGACACTCAAGGGTTGAACAAGTCTGTGTTATCGTATACTAAAAATGTTTTGAAAATTAAAAAATGTGTGTAAATTTTATTTCATGTTATTTTTATCTATTCCCTTGTTTGAAGGGTAGGAAAGGAAACTTGGCAGTGTTTCAGTTTGGAGGACAAGATCAGGAAAAGTCTCTTAGATTATATGCTCAAGATGAACCAGTGTAAGAAGATCCAGTGTGACTTCTGTCCGAGGTATGACTTTGGGAAGCTTTGGAGCGTCTACAATCTGGCCCTGCATTTTCCATGGAGCTTCTCCATTTGATTCATCCTAAACATACTGGAGGTTATAAATCCAGGTGTGGGACTTCCAGTTGCACCTTGCACAACCATTTAGAGAGAAGAGTAGTTATTATCTCTCTTTCCACCATCACTATTTGCAGGCTATCCACACATAACAGAGAAAGCTTTTCTGTCTCCTTTTTTGTTCCTTCCTCCCAAATATCAGTCTTGTTCTCTCTTTCTCCTTTGATCTTTGACATAAAAGGAAAAAGATAAAATAAAATAGGAAAACAAAGGGGGAAAAAAAGAGAGAGAAAAACCTAGGCTTTTTTTGCATCAAGGCAAAACTGAGTTTAATCCTGATGTGCATGCTAAAAGAAACCTAAACTTAATTGTTATAGTTGTAGAAGGAGATAAGTAAATCCTACCCCCTGGATTCATCAATGTCCTTATTCTCGTGCCCTTGGCAACACATGCATTAACAACAGCCCTTGGTGGCAATCCTGTCTAGGAATATGTTATCCCTGTGCAAAATTAATGATTTTTAAGAACCGTGAAATGTGAATTCCTGCCTATCTCCTCCTCTTCACTCCTAAACCTCTGACGTACATACCGCCTTCATCTCAATTTCTTCAGCAAAGTTTTCAGTCTTCTACACCTGCCTGAAATTACAAAGACTTTTTGAGTTACTCCTTGCCAATTTATGTAGAACGTAATTTTAATTTCTTGAAGAGTTTCTATGTAGGCAAAGTAAGATGAGCAGAATGCAAATGCTGCCTGGGATTTTTCTCCAGGCCAGAATTCATACTTGGGATAAAGAGGTTTTTTCACAAATACATTCTTCTGTAATAAAGATTTTCTGAAATTTTTTTTCCTAATTTTCCATAAATACTTCCACTAATATTTCATGAAAGTCTTTATTTCATTCATCATTTTAGTTTGATATCTTTCAGACATAACATCACAAATATAATAGAAAATTTGAAGATATTTGTGAATATGTAAGATATTTTATTTTGTCATAATTTCCTTTCCTCTTCTCACCTCCTCCATAATAAGCACTCAAGTCCATATGACTTCCATCCTACATTTGTTTTTTTCATGCCTGTGCTATGAATTTGTGAAGTTGTAAAATAAAATTATGTGAGGCAATATCCTACAAAATGCTCAGCTAAATGCAAGATTAAATTAAAGAGCGGGAACTGCAGTGGGATGCAAACATGGCAACTTATATAACTCTGCAAAGTTTACAGACCCAGATATAACCTTTGGGTACTTCTCAGTCTGTAAATCCCATCAGTCCTGCATTAAACATTGTCTGAAATATTTTCAGAGTACTCCAAAACAGCTGATTTAATATTTCTGAGTGTAATGCACTAGGTTAACTCATTATTTGGATGTTCCTTCTATTAGTGAAATTTTCTTACTAAAGTATATTTTTAATAGAAAAGTAAAACTGTTCTGAAAAGCTTTGGTATACTGCACTAGACAGTTATTCCACATGATCCCAAAACATCAGTGTCTGTTAGGAATTATTACAGCATCAGTGGATTTCCAGACCCAGTTTCTTTTTCTTTCAGACGAGTTAAAAATGGGGCTTTTTTGTAATTTATAATATGACTTTTTGTGTTTCTTTTCTTAGAAAATTTCAGGAGGAAACAAATATAAAGCAACACTCATAAAAAGTCTTAATAAATCTGGCTTTTGTTTTGTGTATTCAGCTTGCAAAAGAGTTCCGGGTTTAAATTAGAAGCTGGTACATATTCTTTGCATTGCAGAGCAGTATTTTTATCACCTTTTAAAGCAGCAAAATATATTCTTAACTATATTTCAGCACCAAGCTTGCTAATAGTGATCTTCTGTTTTTTGGCTTATGAAAAGCAGCAGTCTCAAGGGAGTTCATTAACTGGATGCTCTGCTGGTTCTGTCTCCCAGGTTATCAGCCTGTAGCATGAAGCAACAACAGCAGGTGCAGTAGGATTGACCTTGCATTTCTTATTAAATCTATAGTACTATTAAAGGCTAAGGCTCAGAACATGTATATCATGAGTTGACTTGTATATCACTAAAACTGATTCACCACTATAGCACCAAATATTTACCTTACCTAGAGCTACAAGTAATTACAAGGTTATTTTGTTGGAGCTCAAACAAGATGGACTAAGACTTTCTGTTAATTATTAGGCTGTTATAAAAAATATGATTTGCCCCATCTTGGAGATATCATTTGCACATGATCTCTCAGACTCGAGGAAAACTTCAATTGGTGTGAATATATTCAATTGCTGCAAGGAATCAGTTCAAATGGATCAACTAGAAGTAATTACCAGTCCAGGAAAGTGATTAAAATTACTCAAAATTAAGATTTCAGTTTGCCATGCTTATTTATATGCAAATATGCTATATTTTTTCAACCAATATGTAAGTCTTAATTAAAAGCAGACTAAAGTTTAGAATATCAAGAAAATTTTAAAATTAATGCTGCAAAGATAATTACTTGAGCCTCAGTTGCAAACAAAAGTAATATATTTTGCTGCTGTACTTGTTTTCCCTCCCCTTTTCTAGTGAAGCAAGACATCATACAATGCCCTAAAAATTGTATGCTGAATGAGGGCTTGAAATTACCAGTCAATTTCCTTTATAGTGACTAGCTATAACAATGTAGAGTGGTATGCTATATTGCAAATTTATTTTTATATTAAATGTACATCTTGCAATATATGAGTTGAGTGATTCAACTCAGAATATGATATTAAAATTTTGCCACAATTTACAATAGGAAATGAAAATCAAGAGAAACACTTTTGTTGACTGAATCTACTCATCCATATTTGATTGACAGCTTCAGCTCTTCTGAAAAGCAGGTTAATAACCCTAGAACTCCCCAGGAGGTTGGTAAGGCTCCCTAGGAGGTCAGTCTGCTCAGTAAATGTCGTGCCCTCTCCTATAATGGCACATTACACATATGTCATATACGGTAGTCCAAGCTCATAAAAATGGGTCATGCTCCCAGCAAAACTCTCATTAGATGTAAGTTGTCCTTGGATCATAAGAGTGGAGCAATGAAAATTCTAAGACTCTGCATGAGTTCTCTTCATTGAACCTTATGTAAAGCAGAATTAAATAAGGATCAGGAAAAATATTCAGAATTTAATAAATTTTATTACTTTCCTTCCATGTTTTTAATTACCTGAAACAATATGTTTGTATATTTGACTTGATTTTGTGGATAAATTCAGATGTTCCAAGCCTTCAGTGTTGGCTTGGAACATTCAGTGAACTTGCTATCTGTTCAAGAAAATCTCTTTCCCTGCTTTCCCATTCCTGATTTATATTAAGTTCAAGATAGTGTGTTACTAGTTAATCGTTGGACTTTAATTGTGAGAAATCTGCAGGAACTTTTGCAGTTTTCAAGGCATGGATGGCATTTTGAAACAACTGTGTAAAGCTCTGACATGTAAGTTTTTAACTCAAATCCTATAGAAATACTTAGTAAACTAAAAAACCATGGTACAGTCAATCTAAAAGTCTTTTCTTTTGGTACAGTTCTCCTCAAGCTTGAAATAATATAGTTTGATAGTTAAGATTTCCTGAATTTTTTGAATGAAGTTATAAAATGCTAACTATCAAGTGCTAAAGAACCAACTACTGCCAGAGAGTAAGCTCTTTTCTGCTTGATTTCCTTTTTACTGTCTCTTGCAGCTTGGAGATATGGAATGAAGATTTGTTTGAACTTACTTCAGTTGTTTTCAGAGTGTTCTTGTTCTGGTGAAGTTTCTGAAATGCCCATTCCTCTTCTTGAGATATTTTTGTAATGTGTTCGAAAATTGCATAAAGCAATCACAGAGCCCTTTGATTCATTCAAAATAAAACTGTATAATAAATTAAAGTGTTCATAAGTATTATCTGGCCAGCTGGTCCAGAGAGGATTGTATGGAGAAGCTTAAAAATATTTACAGTACTTTTAGATATGGGATTGTTTAATTAAAAAAAAAAAAAAAGGAAGCGTCCTGGGTAACCAGACAGGAAGATAATTCACTTAGGGAATTTGAATGTTAGTAGTTTTTAATGTTCCCTTACTACATGGAATTTGTCAGCTTTTCTGTGTGCTGCTGCAGTTCACTGATGACAAGAACTTGTCAGTGCTCCTAGTTCCCCAATATTGATCTCAGCAGACCAGACCAGGAAGCATGAAAAGGATGAGAGATTACGAGTTGTACTTACTGAGAGTATCTAGCTGGTCAGTTCTATGGACATTCAGCAAATACCTTCTTTCACTCATCCACATAGACTCTGTTGTTGCTGCTCAACATCTCTCCTAGGATTAGAGTTTGCAAAAGAGACACCATAGGGAAAAATATTTCCTCAGCTGCCATTGACATATATGCCTGCATTTGGTGATACATAACCCACATCTTCTTCTTAGCATGCTTAAACCTTTATACAAGTTCCTGAGATAGGAATGCAAAAATAAATTGAAATTTTTACTCAATCAATTTTTCCCCATACTCACAAAAATTCACCTGAGCAGACAATGTTGAAATATGTCAAAATTACCTCTTCTTGCCCAAGAGTAGATGTAACATATTTCAGTATCAATATTTGAAGTACTGAGGTACTGAGTGAGAGAATGGAGATGAAAAAGGTATTCAGTACTAATTTTTATGTTGTGACTGCACAGTGCTTGCAAGGTTCAGACTATAAGATACAGCAGCTCAGGAAAATGGTGAGAAGTAAAACATTATGTAATTTATGGTGAGTGCAGTGAATGCTTTTTACTGTTACATACAAAAAAGTTCATGTGGATTTTTTTAGGAAGTTATAAAAATAAAAAACTATTCCTAGTCAACCAACTGGCCTAGACCATTTTGTTCATGAAATTCATGAAAATTGCAAAAACTATTTCTTAATATGTTAAACATTATTATAAAGTTTTGGCAAGTGTATTGTTCATTAAGCAGTTCCAAGTCATTCAGTCTCGTTGTCTCTCTAGTATAGAAGATGACTTGCAGGATTTTTTCCAGGTTTAAAATTAAGAATTTGTCTTGTCCAGGCTAAATTAAAGAGCTTACACTATGCAATATTTGTCTTTGTAGTTGTATGAAACAGTAATAATACAGAAGGCATAAAATGCATGTTAATACATGCCTCTAGTCAGATAATCCTATCAAAGACAAAAATACAGATAAATGCCTGTGAGGGAAAAAAGTTAGTGTGGGGAAATACTACTAGCACAGTTTAATATTATTTTCTGCAAAGCTAAGATAATATGGAAGAGGTTGTGAAGTTTTGGCAATACACTCACACACATGAACATACAGGTTCTATTTAGTTTTATGACCCTTACATCACTAGGACTAAAGTACAGTTTCAACTTTGTCAAGTTCCTTTTCCATAGTCTTGATTGTGTAAAAGTCATCCTAATGAATCACAGTCTCCAGAGTTGAAATAGTTTAAAATTAGAAAATAAATAAAGAAACTAAAGTGCCTAGTTCAAATTCTTTCTGGTATCTGAGTTTATTCCTCTGCCAATTAAACATACAAATAATACAACTGAATGTTATTGCATAAAGTTTATTTTTGCCTTTCCTACTGAGGCATTCCAATCACAAGAAGGTTTCAAATCTGCTCCCCATGTTCAACATGCAGAATGACATATTAATTAAGTTTGTTTTTCCATTATAAAAATGCCAGTGTTAACTGCTTTGTCAAATAGAATATTGTAATTTTGGCATTTATAAACTGTGTACTGTGGCAGAGAAATAAAAAGTTTTTTGAAAATGTAGGAGAAGAAGAGAGAGAGATATCTACTATTTATAGAAAGCACATTTCCTCGGTCACTGACACCTTTTACTGCTGCAGTTGTAGATGGCATGTGGATCAGACAAATTTATTGAGACATGCAGTAAAGAGTATCAGTGGAATTGTGAAAGTGATGAACACTATGAAACATGTCAAGTATAATAAAGAAAGGTGAAGAAACAGACTTATGGATTCTATGCATTCAAAAACTTGCTTTGGTAAAGACACAACAGTTATATATTTATATATTCCCAAGAGGAGAATATACTCTCAAAGTATTTCAAGCAAATTATGAATATCTGCTATTCGGTATTTTTCCTTTATATGACAATACCTTCTTACGTGCTACTCCTCACACGTAGAAATGATGATGTTTGCATTTAATTTTGTAACACCTGGAAGTCCTCATTTCATTTAGGTATTTATCTAAAGAGGTCTGGAGAGCAATATTGTCATGAACACATTATCAAAGTAGCAACTATATTTCTTTTAAAGTCAGGCAAGGCTATTAATGGTAAAAAATTCATCAGGCTTGTTGACCAGATCAATTTATTCTGAATATATCTTATAACACTTAATTAGGTACAGCTGTTTATTTTTCTTGCCATACTCTTTAATCTATTTTAATTACCTTTTGCTTGCACATGATTTTAGATCTCTATTTTTGTAAAAAGATTAGGACTGCAGTTGAAAGACTGTAGTTAGCACACTGAAATGGATCAGGTTGCCTGTAGATTTCTTTTTTTGCTGATTCAGTACTTAGATATTACAGGTTATTTCAAGTGATAATTTTTTTAAATTATGTGTCATACTACTGCAAACAGATGTACGTGACATCAGCTTTTTATAACATATAGTCAAATGAATTTGCAACACCACTTACAAATTGTGACAAAAGCATCAAGCAAGTTTAAGGGACACGTAAGACCCATTGTCAGAACATCTTTTTTTTACCTTATAGCCTTATAGTCAACTTCAGGATAGCTTGTCAAACAAAAGAATTTTGAATTTTTCAATAAGGTAAAAGGAGTTTTTCATTAAGAGACAGCATTAAAATAAACAGTGCAATAAGACTTCCAAGTACCTGACCCTTATTAAATGGCAGGGGATGATCCATTTCATGAATAAGCAAGCTAAAAGCATGTGCCCCTCAAAGATGACAAATAAACACTTCTAAGAATCAGCTTCACAAAAAGAAGTTTGATATTTTGAACAAGAAGAATGGAGGTTGTTCTGGGGATACCTAAGATACCCCCAGCAATGTTTTTCTCCTAGTGTTGCTAAATATTAAGGAAGGGCTGTGCATTATAAATGCAAATTATTTAGATATTAAGACAGCCGACAACCTGCTAGGAAACAGAAATGTCAGATTATGGGAATGGAAGAAATCTTTTGGTGAAAGTGGCAAGTGTTGTATCAGATAACCCCCCTTAAGCTTTAAGGTAAAAGCAAGCTCTTTGAAGAGTGCTCTAGGCTCTACTTCTCTCATAGTTAGACGTATTTTAGTCACAAGGCTATTTTTATTCCTGGCTGGTTTTTTATGTCTGCTGGTCTTATATTAGTTCCATTCTTCTCCTGTAATTTCTCTGTTCCCTAACAGGTAACTCACCTAAGGACCTGTAGGGTTCACTCATAACCCTCCTTTGCCACTTTTATGAAACAAACCAGGCTTATCTCTCTGGCCTGTTCTTGAAAAAATAAGCACTTTCCTCTTAGCATCTTAGCATTCCTTCCCTTTACCTGTGGCAGATAAAGAAATTTTAAATTTTTTTTGATTTTTCAGATCTAGAAGTGTTCACATTATACTCGCTTAATTTTTATTCATGCCTGCCTCCACAGTCTTCTATATGTCAATCTCTGCTAGAAATATAGCCTTGCTAGGATGCCTCCTGCTTCAAATTGCATCCTTATTACAAAAACAAAGAGCAAAAAAAAAGCAAACCCATATACAACCACTGAGTGGCGTCTTGCTCAGTCTAAGACATATGATAAAGTAAGAAACCTGTTTCATCACAGCTGTAATGCTGCATTTTCTAATTATTTGGTACAATTTTGGGCTTCAATAGAAGCTATCTAGCCATTGAAGAATATTTGTGAAGAGATTAAACAACCAGTATATAATCTACACAGTATATGACATGTAGTTTGAAAAGGCAGAATTTTAATTGAGCTGGATTATATTTCCTTGACTCATGGTTTAAGCTCTTGAGTTTCATCCTAAAAGACAAATAAGTCTGCTGTATTATCCCCAGACAATCTTTAATATAAGCACCAGAGAATGAAATCATTCAGAGAATGAAATCACCAGAGAATGAAATCAGGGTGTCATGTTTGTCTTAAAATTATGTTGAATTGCATTTTTAGTCAAAGAAAAAATATTCTAATTATCATTAATTCTTACTTCAAATTAAAATAATCAGTTCAGATTCAAATTCATATTTAGCTCTAAGAAAATTTGTTACAATGCATAGAATATTTTGAACATCACACTGGAGATGAAAAGGTTTTAGCTCATCAAAAAGACAAATTTCATTAATGATAGCAAAGATCTCTGAAAAGCTTGGAAGACATTAACAGAATAAATTGCTTTCAAGCAAAGCATTAAGGTCTTTGAGAACACAGCTGAGAGGAACATTTTGTGCTAACAGACTAGCAGAGAGAATTAACAGAGCAGTAACAAAGAGTATGAACTGAATACTGTAAGTAGGCGTAGGCTCAGTTGCTTGAAAAAAAGAAATTTTTTCACTCAATATATGGTCAGGTTTTTATAAATATACACCTAATAATTCAGATGGATTTGGAGAGTTTTCTTTAGCTGATGTGTGTACAACTCAATTCCAAAAATATGCAAAGCAGATTGGATATAAATTATGCTGTGTCATGAAGAAGAGATTAGAGGCAAGGATTGCTTCTAGGAACAGCAAACTATAAAAGTCCGATGGAAGAGACACAGTAATTCTGAGCATAGCTATGGGTAGTACACAGGACATAAGATGTAACTATGAGAAAGCAAATAGATGAGTTATCTTGTATGGGCATAGTCAACACTCACATTCAACAGTCTTGTAACAATGAAAGCACAGGAAAAATATCATAACAGTATCTGAAGAATAAAAGTGAGGATTGCAGTTAAAAAGGCATTAAAGGGATTACTTGAAATTATATTGTCTTTAGCTAAGTCTGAGGTTTCCTGAAAGGTACAAGCTACGGAACAAGCAGCTTGCTAAAGTTTTGGTGAGACCAAATTGGTAATATAGGGATCGTTTGAAAAAAAAATTGATTTAACAGAACAATCTGAATAGATTATTAGGATTAGTGAGGTTGATTTTCCCCAGGGGAGAGGAAGAGGAGGAGTTTCACAACCCAGAGGTTTGTATAAGGGAGGACAATTTAGCATGACAAGAAGCCCCATCCTATCTCTACAGGATTTGTCTCTTATCTCACACATTGCCCATCATTCACCCTCTGTCTTACCAGACCAAAGGTTAGCTATTACACACCCAAAATCTTGTCCCCTCCATTTCCAAACCTTGCTCCAACAAAACACCCTGGTGCCTCCACAAATGGGGAACATTTTTAGTCATTAGCTCTCAACAGTCCAGTCTCTCTGAAGTACTATGTTCAGTTCTGGGGTCCTCAGCACAGGAAGGACATCGACCTGTTGGAGGAAGTCCAGAGGAAGGCCACCAAGTTGATCAGAGGACTGGAACACCTCTCCTGTGAAGAAAGGCTGAGAGAGTTGGGACTGTTCAGCTTGCAGAAGAGAAGGCTCAGGGGAGACCTTAGAGCAGGCTCCCAGTACCTCAAGAGGACTGACAAAATAGTTGGAGAGAGACTTTCTATGAGGGCATGTAGTGACAGGACAACAGGGAATGGCTTTAAACTGAAAGAGGATATGTTTATATTAGATATTAGGAAGAAATTCTTTACTGTGAGGGTGGTGAGACACAAGAACACGTTGCCTAGAGAAGATGTGGAAGTTCCATCCTTGGGAGTGCTCAAGGCCAGGCTGCACGGGTCTGTCTGTGTTCACCGCTCTGAGGAAGCAAGCCACAATTTTCACTTTTCTTTCTGCTCTAGTATGGTGTCTGATCAATTTTCTTTACATGTGTCAGCTTAACACTAAAAGCAGAAGGACAGTCCATTCCAAACCCTACCCACATACATATGAATTTTTTTATTAGAAGATACATGGTAAACATCAAATGGACAGGAGAAAAAAAACCCAATTAATCCGCAATAACTACAAAATTAAAGATGAAAACCAAACCTGAAGGTACTCAGATGACAGAGTTTGAGGAGCAAAAAAATTATTAATTGACAAATGTTTTGCTTTCTGCTTGCTCCAGAAAGAAACCTTGACCACAGACAACACATTCACAGAAAGGCAAATCCTCAGCCCAGCTCAAACAGCCAAGTACAGTGGTTACACTGCGTTCATGTCGTCTTGTAAAACTTCACTGGCTCGTGAGAGTGTGTGTGTGTGTGTGTGTGTGTGTGTATGTTAAAGCAAGAATCCCACTAGAGATCATAAAGGAGCTCACCTAGTATCTGTAAAGTTGAATTGCCACCATTGCTGTGGGAACTTCTGCTCGGTATCTGTGGGGCAATGAAGTGAGCAGATGTGAACTCACTCTTATTTCTGCTTAGCAACAAATTCAGGCATCACTAAATACTGTACCATCATGGATTTCTCTCTGCATGTCATTGTAATATTATGGAGCTAAGAAGATTTTGAGCCTTGCATACAGAAATGATTGGAAGAGTTTTCATATGATTTCAGTATATAAATACTGATTTAAATTATTGTGATAGAACTAGAACCCCGCACAGAGTTATCACTTTGTCTATGCAGAAGACAACTTCCATTTTTTATGTGGCATGTATGATAATCCCAGTATTTAAGAGTTTAGAAGCCACATTTATTCCCCTAAAACACAGCATGCTAAAAGTATTTGGATTCTGAAAATAAAGGCTACAAAACAATAGTAAAGATGTTAAAGAGCAGTTGAAAGATAAATATTACATATTTTTTCTAGGAAGCCTGATAATACAACTCAGAATGGGAAAATCATGAAGTTAATTTAGATGCAAAATCAGAATTAAGCTTTTCTTTTGCCTTGTACTCCATGCGAGTACAGGACTAAGTATTTATGTTCCTAAAGGAGGAACATAAAAAATCTAGGCCCAGAGAGCTCTGTTGGCATCAATTTATAAATGGTGTAAATTTGAAGGGAAAATTCTAGGTGGTTCTCTCTTGTTTAGCCATGGATATGAACACAGCATTCAGCTGAAGTTTCTGAGGGAACGTGGTCTGAGGGCAGAGCTGACCCTGCTTTGAGCAGGGGGCTGCACAAGAGACCTCCTGGGGCTCCTTCCGACTTGAATTATCCTGTCATCCTGTGATCCCATGCCTGTAGACACACTGCAGTGACTGGTTTTAGAATTACAACTCCTCCCTTTCTAGCTGCATATTGCCACATACTGCGGGGATTGCCAAATCATTCCCTCGGCAGGCCGAGCTGTGCCTGGTGAGCCAGCTCCTTCACCTCTCCTCTGTATGGGCGAGGTGAGGCCCAGGCAATGAGGCTCCCACAGGCTGCACACATTAGGCAGGAGAGGATGCTGGCACACATTATGGAGGATAGGGTCCCCGTCAGGGTGGGCAAAGCCAGACATAGAGGAATAAGGGTGCTAAGCTATAGGAAGAGGGGATAAATGCACTAAAATGCAGTATTTATTCTGAGACACCACAGTGTAGCTGCCAAGCAGTTTTCAGACAAGAAACAGCTGGAGGGAAGAAGGAAGTTGGAGGCAGCATGCTCCTGTGGCAGGGAAGTCTGTAGGTAGGAAGTGTTTTCAAAATGTCACTCTTGCTTGTTAAACCATCGTGGAGAAAGCCCTGCCGATCCCTAGGTGCCAAGTGTGAACTACTGCACTAACCAGAGCCACGCTCTGTGTTTCAAAAATGTCTTATTTGATTACCTTCAAAATTCAACCAGCTTCCGGGAAAACAAAGTCACAGTAATGGACTCAATTACTCTTATAGGAGAAAGATTTTGGGGAACTTGTAGAGCGAATCTAATGAGAAATGCAGAAAAGGAACCAGAAAAAAAATCAAGCTCAGAACATGAATCACCTTTCAACCCCAACTGTATAATCATTACTATAATTAAATCCTCATAATTTAAGTTACGCTTCACTCAACAGAAAATTGATGACTTATGTTTTAATGGGAATTTTACTGTATTCCAGTAATCTGTTTTGTATAAATTAAGTCTCTAGGGTAAAATAATCATTTTGAAGCATGCATTTGTTTGGATATCCTTTTACACTACAGCAGCTCTTATTCTAGAAGTGGCTAAAGCTGACACAATTTGGAAACAAGGCAATGATTTACTGTCTGTGGTATTAATTAAATAAGAAACACACTGACAATAGGAGACTTATCAAAAAGAAAAAAAAAATGGAACATTAATCCCCAGCACTTACAGTTTATGCTTGAAGAAGAGTCAATTATTTTAGTCTAAATCCCTTTACTATCCACGCTCAAAAATCTTTTATTTTCCCCAACATATACTTGAGTCTCAGCTTGTTTATCTGCTGTGCAGAGGAAAGCAGCAGTCCCTGGCTTGTGGCTGAGAATAACAAGTTGCCGTGAGTGGCTCTGATGTTGTCCATATCTATGAGAGGAAAAAAGGTAAATAGTAAAGTTGCCATTGCTGCAGTCCAGCCAGAGTAGGAGAGAAAATAGTAAGGCCTGCAGAGGTGGTGGAGACAACAGGTTTTCAGTATACTAAAGTAAATGCTACGTATTTCACCCATTTTACTTCACAGAAATATCTTCATGGGCTGTACACTTGTCTTCCAAGCTTTTCATTCTCAGTGTGAACCGAGACCTGGAGCTTTCATTATATAGAAAAAAATTATATTTGTTTTACTTCAAATTCAGCTTGACAACTACTCTTCCTTTCTCAAAAAAAATTGGGAAGTCCTACTTGTTTGCCCAGTTCTCTCTAACAACACAAGGCTGTTATCTCCTTAAATAAATACCTCTCTGCATTTGTGTGTTGTCTCTTCTTTCTTTTCTCTAAATTCTTTAGGACAGATGTTGTCTGAGCATGTCATTGGCTGATGAGAAACTGACCCCAGACTGTCAGAGGCTTCCTGCAAAGGCCTATGATATCTGTGAATTTAGGAAACATGCCATCTCCTAACTGACAATTTATCCAAGAGATTGAAATAAAAAAAAAAAAAGAGAAAAATGAGAGGTCACCAAATCAATGAGAGAGAATAAAGAATTAAAGACATGTCTTAAAGAAAGGAAAATATTTCAACAGCAAGTTTAGAAATTAAGGGAAGGATTTGGTTGTCCAAAAGTAGATGTTCAAGTCATAGAATCATAGAATATTAGGATCATTTATGTTGCAAAAGACCATTAAGATCATCAAGTCCAACTGTAAACCTAACACTGACAAGTCCACCACTAAATTATGTTTCTAAGAGCCCTGCCTACACATCTTACAGTGAGATAACACTGCCTGTAGTGTACAGGGAAGGGATGACATGGTTTTGAGGTAACCATGACCATCTAGGGAGGTGGCTAAAGGAGAAGTGGAATATCCCATGGCACTGGAATGGCACTAGAGTACTATATTTGAGAAAAATGCATTGAGTCTCCTTACTCTGAGCCTGAATATGTCCTTGACTTTTCCCTAAGCTTCAAGGCTCCTGCCAAGGGTACTGTTTTTGATGAACTGTAGCTTAGTCCATCCCTACTAGATCAGATTCTTCATGGGCTTTAGTCACTGCCAGACTTCATTTATGCAACTCTCTGAAGCTGAGACACCTGACAGCTTGCCTGGGGTAATGCTGGGCAACTACAAAAACAATGTAGGGAAGTTTCAGATTAAAAAACCATGTTCATGTTCACTGGAAGAGAGATTATAGAATAGCAAATAAGAAGACATCTGGATTCAGAAGCCCTTTGTACTTCAAAAGCCTTTAGACACTTAAGTCTTCTCTTAGAACTGCTTTCTGAGCAACATTTGTATGTCATTTAACAGAGTGGACCTTGCCCCCACATTTAAGAGCCTTGACTTCGGCAAAATCTCCATTGAAGATTCAGTCTCAATGTGAACACCTGCACCTCCTAACAACAGCTAGTTGATGTTCAAGGTCTTCTAACTAGTATTTAATAAACTCTTTGTGGAATTCTCTTCTAATAAGTAATTCAAAAATTATGGCTGGAAATGCATATGTTTGTCTAGAAGTTGCCAATTCCCGACATCAACCTTTGGTCTCTCTGTGACTCATAAATAATTGCTGCTGCTTTTGTGGAAGAAGAAGAGCCCTTCCAGCCCTAGGAAACTGTCTGAAGAGGGGGAATAAATGGCCTACACTATTTAAAGAGAGGATTTTTATTTTTAACCTCAAAAATCTACAGCTATAAAATCCCAAGTTAAAAATCCATCGGTTTGCAGGAAAAAAAAAAGAAAAAAAAAATGCTCAGTTTTTTTCACCTAAACACTGCAAAACGGTTTTGAGAAATCTGGAGCATACAAAAAGAAGCAGTGAAACAGGTGAAATGATACAGGGTAGCAAGGAAAAGTTTGGTTTGTTCCTCCAATACTAATTTCCTTTCTTGTGAGTTTTATCCCTCTATATTTTTTTTGAAATAAAAATGCCTGACATTCTGAAGTATAGCAAGACTATAAATACCTATCTAGTAGAGCCACCTGAGAATAACTGTCTAGTTCTTCATCTTTATGATGGAAACTTTTATACTCAGCACCAGTAATACTGAAGATGTTACACCTATATTTAAGAGGAAAAGGAGACACATATATCTCTTCTAAGAGTTAATGCCAAATGTAGCATATTGTAGGATTCAGCTGTCACTAAGCCTGGAGGACTTGAGCTTTTTCATAATAAAATCTGCCTGCAAATTCACTGTAGGCAAGCAAACCAACTGCTTCTTTACTTTCAAATTGTGGGTTTAGTCATTTTAAGTTTCCTTAATTGGATTCTCAAGCCTTTTCACTGTTTGTAAGTACATTCAGTTTGAAATATGGCTTTAGTTAGCAGGCTACACATCAGGTCATAATTGGTGGCCAAAGGACATATTTTGACTTTTTTTTTAGTAATGTTAATAGCTTAGGGACATCATTTGAGAAAAGTATTGTAAAAGAGATCCTCAGCTGAGATAAACTGCCTTTGGCTGTCACAGAGTTATGTCTTTTTCTATCAGTTAAGACTCTCATTTCTGACGGTTAAATGTGTCTAAGGTAGGAGCTATTTTGATTTCAATAGCTCAAGAAGTAGTTAAAAATAAATTTTTCTACCCTTTTGTACCACTTCTTTCGCCTTTTCTAATTTTAGTTCACTTGAACAGAAAAGCCTGTGCTCAATAGTTTAGCTGTCTTCTCAATACTGGGGGAAAATTACAGTACATTTAGGTGTAACTGTATTAGAAAGCACCAATCCCCGCATTTCCCATGCAGAACTACATGACTAAAACACACAGTGACCCCCGAATGCATGAGTTGCTCAAGTAATGACAGCATTTTTCTACAGAAATGGTCCCAAGAACAAGAATAATCTAAAGCATTTTTCTGGTGTTTCAACATCATCAGTAATGAACAGTTTGACATGAAAAAATGTTAGTACTTTGTAAAAATAAAGTCTGAGAACCTGTTTCCAGAGCTTTGCTATGTTCTTTTCTTTTTTTTTAAATTTCTGTAATAGGGAAATGGATTTTTGATAAAACCTCATAGTTTGGCTTACACAAGTTCTTCTTATGTCATTGTAAAATGAACGGTTTTTATACAAAAATCAAAAATTCTAGATGCCTTTTTTTTCTCACTACTCAAGGTATGTCTAAAGCTAATCCATATGACATTTTTTCCCTTCAAGATTGTTGACCAGTGAATTTCTTTGCAAAGATCTATGGTTGAGGTAGACAGTCTTCTAAAGTTAGCCCTGGATTTTCCAAAATTTGTGTGGCTGAAAACAGCTTCTTTAAGATACCTGTACCAGGTTCCATGCACTTTTTTGATCTCCTTTTCTCCCCATGATATGACATCTATCAGTGCTAGCCCCTGAGCCTATCCACTGAGAAAATCACAAACTAAACCACATTTTAATATGATCTCTCTTCTTTTGTGAAAAAAGTCGTGCATTTATAATCATAGAACTTATAGCAAAAAATCTCCCTATATTTGGTAGCTTATATTGTCATCTAAATTAAAAAGCAATACTGTGTTTTACTGTGTTTTTACAGTAGATTGTAAAAATAATAAAGCAGACTACCTATTTGAACATCTCTTCTTTTTATGCATCCTTTCAGTTGCCAACTGTTATCACCATTTTATCATAGAATTTCAGCCCAGTTACCTTTTTAAAAATCACATCTCCAATCTGATTATTAATTCAATCTAAAATGAGATTAAATTGGTCTATGTCTTTGTGAATTACCCCATTTGTCGTAAGAACATTTGAATTACTGAATTTGCATATGAGGAGATGATTTATTGGATAAAGTATTGTCCAGTATCTTGGTACATTGAGATTCATGGCCATTTCTCATATAACTCAAAGATATACGAAGCCTGTAGAGTTAAGAGGGAATCAAAGCCTGGAACACTAATATCCTGTGCGCTGCACACAATAATCATGCCAGAGTAGACATTTTCATGTTATTTTATTCACTTTTTCTTCCGAGTTCACTGGCAGATGAAGAGCTGTATGAAATAAATCTCTCATTACAAGGCAAACTCCACATAAGAGATCAAGAGATGCTGTAGAAGGTTCCTCAGTATCCCCATAATTCCTCCTTGGTGATTAGAGATACAATTACCAGCAGCCTGCCTTTCTATATGAAGACAGTCAATATTAATGCTCACAAGTGTAGACAGACTATATATTACTTAACGTGTGATCTGGATTTTGCCACTCATTCCCAAATACAAAAATTCTTGGTGTGCTGTGCAAGAGATCTGAGGAGGTTTAGAAGATTATAAAAATGCTACTCTCAGGCTGTGCTAAGGGTTTGCAGCTCTCTAAACACCTGTCCATAAAATGTATATTGTAAGAGTAACACTGAGTTAAAGACAAAGCTTTAAAACAGTTGTATTTCAGTCCCCAGGTGTGAAGAGCTCAACAATAACACAAGTTCTTAAAAGTTGTAAATACAGAGAGCAGTGTTTGTAGAGGGATCATGCCTCAGTGCTAATGCACCTTCAGAAAGCTGATCCAAAGTTACATTTTGAACGTGAAGTAATTCACTGCATAAGTCTTTGGGAAGGATAACTAAATCATGATCTGTACATAAATTAATCTCACTTGCAATTTGCTTATATAATATTATCAATAGATGCTGTATAAAATTACTGAATGTGTGATTCAAATATTAAAAGAGCTTTTAGGAAAGAGTGCATCAATTGAATATTATTGGGAAATTTGAATTAGTCAGAAACTAAGAAGGATTGATATAGACAACATGAAACTGGCAAAAAAATGCATTTTATGATACTGATTTTCTGAAGTAAGAATGCAGCTTCAGTAATGATAAAAATACAACTTCTTACATTTCATAAAACATGCACCTGACTCACAAAGAGTCACACATAAGTCAGGTGAATTTAAATTGTAAATATAACACCTAATTAATGGGCTTTAAAATAATCAGTTCTCCATGACAAACATGATCAGGAGATAAAAATTTTTTTGAACTGGTACGAATATATGAGTAAATGTAAAAGCCAAGGCCCCTCAAAAGATTAGAAGTTATCAGTTCCTACTCATGTGACTTCTGTAAATGCCTATGCATAAAGACAATATGTACCCAGGTTTTCGACATAGAAATTTCTCAAGCACAAGTTGCCCCTGTTTAAATGTTATTTTTAAAACTTGGGACAATGGGAAACCTGCTCATAAATATTCATCAGCTACTCCCTTCTTTTTCAGAAGGGCTTAATCTGCCGGAGTGTTGACCATATTTCATCTCATCACAAAAGAGATGTCACTAAAAGGCAGACAAATAACAGCCTTAAGTGCCTATTTTATCCATTAGTTATGAAGGAGTCTTGTGTGATTACCTCATATATGGGTGTCCTGTTGAGATTTTCTAACATTGAGGAATGAGGCTCTGTGGAATATGACAAAGTAGATGTAGAACCCAAAAGTTTAGAAGTTCTCCCACTGGGGAGTCCTGAGGGGAATACAACGTTGGTGAAGATTGTCTCAGTTGAAGCAGGAGTTTAGGAGTGGATGACAGATGAAACAGACCATGTGGACTTTCCAGATGCAGTCATTCCCAGGACGCTGTTGTGTGCACCACTCTTACAGCAGGTGTAAATTCATTTCTTTCTTGCCCAATGGTAGAAAGAATAGGAAAGACAGAGAATGTGTCTTTCCACATAGCTCGTGCAGAATTAGCAGGAGAGGTCTTGACAATGGTCTTGCAGGTTAAGGGAAAGCTTCCAGCTGCAGGGGTTTTCTGCTAAAAGAATAGGCCATTCGTGGCAGGAGAACCAAGGACTGTGGGTATAGAGCTAGGGTCAAACACTTGGATTGGTTAAATTTTAAAACATACATAGAAAGTGAGAGACTGACAGAGATCAACCTTTTCTACACACACCAACATTTTGAATCCACACCAGTATGAGCAGGGCAGGACAAAGAAGGGCTACCTACTAGGCGGTTTTTCACCACTGGCTGTAGGTGGACCAACCATGTCCTTGCAGCCCAGCTTTACCTTGTGGCAATTCTCTTTCCTGATGGACTGTCCACAAAAGCATGATGAGATACACCAAGAATAAAGGGGCTTTATTGCAGATAATATAGATTTCATATCATAGAATAAAGACTTAATGTGGTATTAAAATTACAGAGAAAGAGAAATGACTGGGAAAAAAGAGACTGAAACATAGTCACAGGAAAGAATTACTACATAGGGATGTTTCATGTGTAACACAGCGAAATCTGCATAGAAAGGAACAAAAATATGTATTAAAGAATGAGATTAAAATGTAACACATGGAGAAGTTTGATCACATGGACACTGGAATCAATGCCTGTAATGTTTTAAATGACTATGCTATAGCTCTGTGTTTTTAATATTCATAGCTGAAAACAGGAATTCTGCTCAGCCAGAAGGAGACCTTGTTCCAGTGGGAATAATGAAGAAGTGCACAGACTCACCAGGAAAGTGTATCAGATATACAGCTGTACCAGCTGTTAGTGGCTAGGAAATTTGGTGACACTGTTGAAATTGATTTCAGCAGCTAGAAAAGAGTCATTTCAGGACAGAAGAGACAAGTTTTATTTAAAATATTTAACATTTTATTGAAAATCAAAATTTTCAAAAATTAAACATCTGAACTGAATCAAATAGGAATTTATAAATATAATTATATTCAGAAAGACTGGATATATGAATTAAGAAAAATAGTCTTGGCATCTTAGGGAAAAATGCAACATGAATGCCAAGCATATGAATACTTAGAGTCCCATGTGTGAATTTGCAGTGAAAATTATGTGCTTAAACTACATCAGTAAACATATAAAAGCTTTGGCTGATGTCTGGATCAAGGATTGACTTGAACAGGTAGATCATGTCATAGGCACTGCTCAAGGCCATGGAGCAAGAACACCTTGAAGAGGAACTCTGCTGGTGCCTGCTTTTCTTAGAGTCACTTAGAGCTTCCAGGGGACTATGTTATATTGTTATTGCCCAGGGCAAGATGCAAAGGTCTAAAGATTCAGAGCTTACACTCTAGAAAAGCGTAACAGCATAATCCTGCCTAGGTCCATGGATGGATGGAAAATGAGGATCTGGCCCAGTATTTTCATACGTATGTCTGTGTGCTTCTAACTCTTTTGTTTGCACTTTATCTGCATCAAAAACAGCATAAAGAATCCAATATTGTTTTAATTTTTGCCCCTAATATATTTTTAGACTTTATATGTAGACTAATGTGAACACTGCTTTTTTAGGTATAGAAAATAATAGTACTCTGGAGCCTCTTTTCGTCTTAAACCAGCAGATAAAGTGTAAGTATGCACTGCAACATTTCTATATTCCCCTCTGCTTCTAAAAAAACAGTGTGTTTGATCATTTTATTTCTATTCCTTATAGTGTGTTAGCAATCTTTTTTTTATAAAAATCCCATCTCTATTCCTTATAGAAGTTTTAAAGTAATTTCACAGCTGAGTGGAACCCTAAACAGAGCTATCTTAGTGTAATGAAGCAGAAAACGATTTCTCCTTAACAAGACTGGTATATAGTGACAAACAGCTCATAAAAATCCCATCTGCCACAAAATACTTTCATTTTAGTCTCTTTCACAACTAAATGCTATGTTTCCTGTTTCTTTACAGAAGGAAAAGAGGATGTATAAAGCCTAACCCATCAAATTGTCCTTTGACAAAAGAGAAAGGAAAAAAAAAGCAAACACAAAACAATCATCTTATAAAACACTGACACTAACCACTCCAAACACCACAAAGGTGTAATGTCACTTTTGGATGCATTTACAGTACAACAATTTCTTTTCTTTTTTTTTTATAGTAAAAAGAAAAAGCTAACCCCTTATACTGTAAAGAAAATTTTCTGAAGATTTAACAGCTTACTACATGTAAAAACAATCTGTTACTGGTTTTGTATTGTAAAAATAGTCCTTTAGAGACTGCAATCAAATAGAAAGTAATTACCTGTAACTTGATCAGTTGTTATCCTCTTTAGATATTTGGTAACTAATTCTGCATCCTGTAGCCTTTTTCCCACTCTAAACAGAATAATACTCACTGACTAAAGTCCTCCATAGTATTTACAGAAGTTCTTCATCAGAAAACACTGTAAAGTCTCGTTGTTTTCCAAACAGTATCACAAATTTCTGCAGTTCACTTGTTAACTTGCTGTTAGAAACATGCTTTGCTGTGGGCACTGCTCTTTTCTCTCAGATGGGAACAGGACCATTTCTTGTGTCTGGCCTTGCCCAATGAGGTTATGTTTTTGTTTAAACAATCATCTATCTCTTTGCAGCAAGGCACACTGCATCCTCAGAGTAGCAATGAAACATTTTTGTGGTGCTGATACACCACTAAATATGGACAACTATAAGCTTCTGAGTAGTGATTGACCTTGTCTGAAATGACATTCGCATCTGCTCTTCAACCTTATGGAAAGAGAAATAATTGTTTAGTCAAGGCCTCCCTATACTTAGACATAAACTTTCCCCATTTTCTTCAAATCCACTGTTTTTAGTGTCTTTATGATTAATGCTTTCTCTGGAAGACCATAAATTTATCCATCTAAGTAATCAATTTTTGAACAACAGCAGCTCCTTTTCCAGAGGTGTAATTTCACACTGGATGCATGAAGACTGATCATCAGACCTCGATAAGCAAGTCAAGTTAGAGAATTCATAGCCAACTTCTAATTCTTTGCATAAAACTTGGATAGTACATGGCTTAGGAGTTGCTTTAACTGTGGCAAAGACAGCCAAGGACATAAGCCATTGAGACATCTTAACCAAAGAGAGGGAAAAATCCATAGCATACATTTAAACTGTTGGAAATGCAGCAGAAATTGTTAAAATTTGTTAATAACAGCAGTGTGTGGCACACCGTATAGACAAGCATCATCATATTAAAGAAAAGTTGTCAGGTGGCATTCAAAGGATCAAAGTACTTGTTGCAATCTTATTTCTGCAATAAATATTAGCTGGAAAGTCTGATGGCATTTGATATTTACAGCCATTTTCCCACTCACCAAACTGATTTTTTGACAAAGTTCAATGTTTCAAGGTGTGTACAAAATACATACCCAGAAGGCTTCTTTTTGACTTCCTAACAGCCGTGGAAGTGACACGATGGCAGGAGCATCACTGAGGGTGCCCAGAGATTGTTCAATAAAGTGCCCTGAGGCCAGGAGAAGCAGAAAGCTCTAGAGGGACAAAACAGAGAATACTTGATTTCCACAGGTGTAAATCTAATTGGTGGCACTGAATTTGTGTAGATTCATCACTGTGTAAAAGGGCAGAATCGGGCCTGTGCTTATCATCTTGCTAGTCTGATGAGCTCTCCGTGATGACAGGTTTTGTGAAGTGGCAAAAACTGGCAGGGGCCTGCTGGGCAGCCCTGTTTTTCCCCATTCAGTTCTCCCACCATGTCCTCAACGCTCCAGCACAAAGTTCAGCAGCAATATGACTTGTTTAAAAAAAGGGACAAAGAGTGAAGGGAGAAAATATTTGTCTTGTAAAGATGGCTCAGTGAAAAGTTGCAAGCAATTTTGAAATTTGAACAGTCCGTGATACTGCTTTTCTTGACATTGCTGTCAGTATGTGAGCTGACACTCTGCTAAAACAGCATGAGTTAAACTTAAAATTTCTTCCCCTTTATTGTTCCCCCACCATTTGTCAGCTTTTATGGAAATGTAGATTAGTCTGGCCTAGGAGCAGTAGTGGAGTACTGCCTGTATACTCACACGCTCCACAGGCAAACTGTGAGTAATTCTGGGTATGATGCGGTAGTCTCAGTCTATACTGAGAGCTCCTTGGCTTTTATATCATTATCATGTAGAGACTTCAAATGCAATTGTGCTGGGAGATGAACAAAGGAAAAAGCACTGCTACTTAGTGAATTCAAAACTAGCAATGTGAAACACATTGCTAATAACATCGAGCAATAAAGCCACCTCCTTTTCTTGTTAAGAACCTTTTGTGGTGAGAGCACAGAGTCGAGTGGACTGTAAGAGTTGATGTTCCCTTGTTGCAAAGATCATCACAAGGCTTAAGACCATCAATTTTAATTATTTCCAAGATGGTTTCAGGGCAGTTGTGACTATCTAGACAACTAGTAGCATCCTAATTACCCACAGTTTCATGACAAAATTATTTTGGCCTTTATTGAGGATGAGTTTGCATTAGAGTGCAGAACTGAGTCTCAAATCTGGTTGACAGTTCATTGTTCTAGCCCACAGTTAGGTTCCTAACTGTTTTAATGGGCAATTAAACAACTGAATAGGTGCTAGGAGTTTAACTGCCTCATTGGATCTGCACTTGACCCTGCAATACCTAGTAACGTACACTGGATTTTTTTACCCTGGCCTTGAGAAAGCTATGTAAGATGGTGTGAATAGCTCAAAAGACATTTCACAAATCATCATGGTAAGGAAGAACTGTCCTAGTACCAATGGTGTTACGTTCTAATTTCAATCCAAACAGTCATAATTTTGACGGGACCTCAATAGCTGTTTAACTTGAGAGTGGCAAGACCAGAAATGAGTTATTTATTGTAAGAACAAAAGAAACATTAATCTAAGTCTGTATTCCATCTTTGATGTCTGATGTCAGCAGATGCTTAGAGAAAAAGTAAAATATCAGTGCATTAAAAAAAATCATAGTTCTATGAGTAGAATCTTGTTTCAACATCTACAAATAAGAACTTTTAAACTCTGCAAAGGTTTTTCATTATTATTGTTTGGAATGTAATGGCGTTGGATTATTTTTCCCCTTAAAGAAATGTGGTTTTTTAGAAAAAATCTCTACTCAGATATTAAGAAGTAATAGGGTTGGTTTTTTTACTAATATATTCAATTACCAATTGTCTTAATTTTTAGCATTTTCTATGTTTTGGCAGATGGCAAATATCACCACTTTCAAATAGTTTTTTTATTGGAAAGAGGTCAAATCATTGCTTTTGTTTTCTTTCTTTTTGCATTCTTCATGTTTCTATCAGATGGCATGATAAAAGACTTGCATCCATCAAGGCCTCCAAACTCTAAAATGAAAAATAAACCCCTCAAAATTGAAAACTCTCAGCTTAGTTTGCACCAGGCTTTCTAATTCTGTTTGTAGCAGTAAAAGTAATTTATATTTTTTAAAGGCCAGTTACAACAAACTTGAATGAGATATGCAAGGCAGAACTGACAACAGCTGGTGAAGATGCTGGATGTTAAGGACGTGAAGGAAGCAGACTCCAGGACATGGAAGGTAATTCCTCTTGGACACTGCAGTCCAGCCAGGAACGGTCTCAGCACCTGAGGGTCTCTCCATCCCAGTTCCAGGGATGCGGCTGTGCTGCTGCTGAGCCCATGTACAGGTCCAGCCAGTAGCAGCACTCAGTGAGTGTTCCAGAGGGGCAGGTGCACACACGTGCACACCAATGCAGCCAGCCATGCAGACTGTTGTCTTTAGCAGCACGCATACGTAACACTGCGAAAACTCACCGAAAACAGAGATGCAGAGAGCTGTGTCCTGTTACTCCCTTCTGGTGGGTCAAGATTGAAGTTTGCTAACGAAAACACATACACAATATCCAAATTCAGGAGAGAATTCACAAGACAATTCTTCAGTTCACTCTCCAAATTCATAACCACAGTGATAATGGCCTTGAATATCAGCACAGTCTCTAATTCCCTGTAACTCCCATGCTCAAACCCTGGGCCCTCTCTCCATGCATGGAGATCTCCCCTGCTCACCAGCTAGTCCAGTCTGATCTTCTCCTGCAGCCATATGTCTGTACTCACATACTCATCTCCCGGGCAGTCCCATGTTACAGATCCCTTAGATATCAGGTGGGCTCTCAGAATGCCTAAAGTCCACACTCAGACCTCAGGCTTCCTCGCCTACCCCTTACTCAGACCCTGAGTTGCTCCAGATGCAGGTCTCCTCCTACTTGCGAGCTAGTCCAACTCAAAGTTAGTGAATTACATATGCATACCTGAATGAATACCTCTTAACTGAATATGGGTGTCCTTGTGTCAACCACTGGGGCAAGGCAAACACAGGTCTCTGGTTGCTGGCAACCAGCCCTGTTCTATGTGCTGGTCCCTCTGGCTGCTGGAACCCAGACCTACCGGCGTTGTGAACTTTTCTCCTGTTGCTGGCACTTAGACTGCAGCAATCACACATAGAAAAGACTGAATTACACAGAAAAAAATAAGAATAGGATTCAGTAACAAGATATGACAGGCTATTGCAGTCAGGTGCAGGGCTCTGGGCTCAGTTAGAAAAGCACACTGGCTGACTTACATCTGTCTTACTCCTTTATTCCCAGCTCTCCTTCATCCTCCCATGTTTGCTCCTCCATGATCTGCTCCCATCTTTCCACACCTTTGGTGCTTCCCCTAAACACTTCTTAACAAAGTTTACAAAACCTCACAAGTTCCTCCTGATATCCCAAAATAATCATGATTAAATCCTTGACCTCTTATTTCCAGTGACAAATTTCTGTCTGACCCACTGCAAGGCTGTGCCTGAGAAAATCCTCCAGTGACCCACCAGGAAGAAACCAAAGAATTCTGGTCTTCCCTGCTGTCTCCACTACCACCTTTTTCACATTACTGCCAGTGTATTTGTGTGCTTAATATTTCATTTTCCTAGTTATCTGTTATTTCTTTTATACAGATACACAAATAGTCTGCAACAAGGTGACTTAATGAAACCGATGCGCTTTCAATCCACTTACCTTTACATTAAGGAACTTAATATTTTGAATTCTGATGTCACATGTCCATGATAAAACATTCTTGAAACAATAGACTCTTTTAAAATAAATGGAACATACATTAATTTACTAGCAATGAAAGTTTTACTTGAATTAAGCATCTGTGGCAGACAGTACATTTCAATTATTGCCAATAATTCTACAGGGTAAAGATCTAGCAGAACATCATGCAAAGTTATTCCATAGCGTGCTATTATCTTCTACATATTTGATATTCTAAAAAGCCTATATTCAAACCAACTATTACAGATAAACAATAAAATATTGTAACCATCGTGGTGCTCATCAAAGTAGAGATAAGGAAAATTCAAGCAGTCTACAATTCAGAACAGATAGACTCTTCTCTGCATATGGCTAACAGAAAATATGAACATATAGGTCTTGTGAACACTGTCTGTGTATCTTCAATCCAAAGGAAAGTGATTCCCTTTGTTGGAAATTCTAATCTCTTTTTTTTCAGCTCACTGGTTAATGATAAAGAGTAGTACAAAGACAGTAAGAAGACTCCTGATGCAAAAATCAAGGTATGTAAAAGACACATTTTAAAATGCCCATCTTCATGAGTAATACATTCTCAATTTTTCATTTACTTTTCTATTAGGTGTACAAATCCCATAAAAAATTAAAGCTCTCAGATACTGCCAACTAATCCTCTCTCCCTTACTTGATATAATGGAATGAGAATTTAAAATTCAGAGGATTATGAACAAATCCAGATCCTGAAGGTATGAATGCTGTTCCAATTGACTTCAGTGGAAGATTCACATGTGCATCAAAGGGAAGGATACAGCTGTTATCATTTAAAGATTCCTGCTAAAACTCACTTTTTAGTAATCACTTCTTTCTCTATTTCAAGTACTTTCAATTTGCCAGGAAACTTGAGCATAAACAGGATTTAAATCATTCAGTTGCAACTCTACTTCTCTCTTTCTATCAGAACATAATAGGATTCAAAATAATTATGAGATTTCTCCCTAAACTAATGAATTCAAGGAAAGCACACCTACAGGAGCATACCTGTCTACACCAGTGCCTTCTATCAATGAACAGCAGCTCAGTGTTAGCTGGATTAAAGCAGAGATTACTTCCAATCATGCAGGACTCATTTTAAGTCAGCACACTCATGAGCAAGCAGAACATCCTACTAATGCTTGACAACACTGACAAGTTTTAAGTCATCCCTAAGTGAGTGAAAGTCCATACCACTTTGTCTCTTCAATGACTTGATAAGTTGTTGGCACTGTGTGTAGCCACACACACACACACACACACACAGGTTTTCACTCTAGCTGAAGTTTGATACAGAAACTAGAGTGAGATAGAACACACAGTTTAAAAAGATCCCAAATGAGGTTTTAGTCCCTAACATCTGGAATTCAGTTTATTTTTCCTTTCAGTGTCTTGTAGAGGTATGACTACATATCTATGTTTAGGTGACTGCAGAGCAGTTGTATATATTTTTTTAGGGTGTCTCAGTTCCCATGGTGTCTGGAGCCCCATCATGATTCATACAGCAAGTGGCTCCCTCAGAATTACTCATCTCATCAAAAAAATGGAAATGAAAGTTGCAATTCAGTTTTCTACACATAAGCAGTTAGGGTTATTTGAGATGTGATACTCGTAGTTGGTGACGGCAAAACCTCTCTCGACTGCACTCCAGTCTCAGGGGCCATTCAGGATGCCCGGGAACATGAGACCTGGACTCCAACTGCCATTTCACAGAAGCATGTGTCTCTACTAAGGCCATGCACAAGGCTGTCTCAAATATTTTCAGGGGTCTTACAGGACCCTAAGCTTCTACATCCAGGCAAAACATTATGCCCTGCATCATCTGTGGGTATGCTGGAGTTGAAATAGCTGACTCTAATAGAGACAATACAGACATCAATATTAGGGTGCCTGAATCTCATCCTGAATGCTGTTTTAAAGACCAAGTTAATCTGTGCAACCACAGATGCCTAGTACATTTTAGAGATCTCTGTAGGATATCCTGGTCCCACCTGCTAGCTCTCGATGGCATGGTTTTTCCTAGGCCATGTCTGTGGAGTCTGGGTCATCTCCAGTCACAGTGCATGCCCTACATGCCTAAGTGAGAGTTGGTTATCCACCCCACACCTACAGTAAATTGTAACTGATGGGCATCTCTCTTATCTTAGACTTCTGCTTCAGGAAAAGACAAATTGTCCTCTGGAAATGCTCCTGACTTTCGCTTAATCACACAGGAAGTCTGGACAACTAACTTACTAGGTATTTTATGCCTAGAAAGCAGTTTGCGAACCTAAGCATAGACATCTAGCACCATTCCAAACATCCTAAATAGCCTGAGATGTGCACAGAGATGGAAAAATGGACCTATGAAACATGGGCTCCCTTGCAGTGGCACTTGCAGGATAGGTGGGAAATCTGGAGTGTCCAGAATTATTTTTGCTGTCTGTGTTCATTAGTTTGAAAAGATCCACTAAGTCAAGTATCACACTAAAAGGATCTAGAAAGCATTCAATTTTGCTCTGATTGCTGATTACAAACAAAAAAAGTAAGCTGTTCTGACAACAAAGCCAGAGCACCCATGAGACAACTGCTTCCAAATTTTTAAGTAGCTTAAAAATAATGTGTTAGAAATTAGGTAAAGCACATATAGTTAATGAAAGTTTCCTATTAAATAGTTAATTAATTTTTCACCAATTTCTTCAACATTCTTGAAGAGATTCACTGAATTTCATCTTACTGCTGCTGAAGATGGTAGTTTCCTTCTTACAGTGTTGAATAGCAACTTATAAATGTTATAAAGCAACTCTAAATATACTGTATGTGGGGGTTTTTTTTTAGTATAAAATATAATTGCTACATTACACATCTGAGAGTGATAGTTAAGTATAAAAAATTGCTGTAATGACTATGGGAAAGCAACACTTCCATACACAATGTAGTATTTGTTAACTAATGACAACATAACTATAGTGGTGCACTAAATGGAATTAATGAGTGAAACCTACTGCTTCGTAGAATTTCATGCATAACTTTACTTTAAATGGGTCATTAGTATTCATGGCTAAACTGTGTCCTTCGATGTGTATTAATAATGTTCTCTGGGACCACACCAAAAAATCTGCTCATAAATATGCCTAAAGGAGTAAGACACCATAATTAAATCATAATAATTAACATGAATATCAGATTATTTATTTATAATCACTTATCTGGATAACTCAAATTCTGAGAGATACAGATGGACATGTTTAAGGGCAATTCAGTTCCTGCTGCACAGGTAGGTCACCTTTGTTTTGCTTTGTATCTAGTTACCTTATTAATGAAGCAAATTGAATTAATTAAAGAACTACATGAAATTTTAAAATGGGATCATACAGGCTTCAATTTCTGTCATGTTGTGCAACATAGGAGAGGAACAGGCAATCCCAGAGGTGAAGCTAGCACCCACAGGAAAAACACTTTCTGAGCTGTGAAGTCTGGGAGATGAATTGGTACTACAGCTGGGTTTTCGGCTCCTCTAGGCTCATGTTTCTGTAGGGAAGAGGTAAAAAGGGGGAAGAGGAGTCATTACTCTGGGTGGCTGATAAACATCTGAGGTGTAAAAACTGCTTGACTAATTTCCTTCTTTTTGTGTATTAAATTTTTTTTATGTGAAAATAATTGAGGTACATTTGTAAAATAACTGTTTGATAAACATATATTGTAATAAGTGCTTTATTAAAAATCTCTATATTATATATAGTTACATATATAAACAAAAGAGCACTATCGTACAGGCAAGAAGAAAACCTAAAGGTAAAGGATGAGGGGACAATAGGAGACAATGCACCTAATCTTTAATTTTAAATTTCAGAGAGATTATAATCTGATTTAAAGTAGCTCCTTAATATTTCAACAGTAAAACTTCTGCATTACATAAGCACCAGAATTTTGTTGCTGATATAAATAGGTATTTGCCCAGCAGCAATCATCAGCACAAATTTTAAATGAATAACATTCAGCCTTATCATAGAATGGTTTGGGTTGGAAGGGTCTTTAAAGATCATTTAGTTCCAACCTCTGTGACATGGGTGGGAACACTTGCTCAGAGCTCCATCCAACCTGGCCTTGGCCAGGAATGAGACATGCACAACTTCTCTGGGCAACCGGTTCCTGTACCTCACTACCCTCACAGTAAAGAATTTCTTCCTAGTATCTGATATAAACATATCCTCGTTCAGGAGGTTCCCTAGAGGGAAATTCTGAGTACTTAAATAATCCTTTATTCTTATAACTTTTCCATCTAGCCCCAAACAGGATCCCAAGGATTCTGCCTTGAGTAATCGGAATATACGCAAATATCACATTTGTCTCCCCTTTCCTCATATATATCAGGCTCTATTTATCTTATATTATTTATTTTCAGTTTATAACAACAGGCAATCACTGCTGAAAGAAAAAAATAAGAAGTGCATTTTTTATTTGGAACGTCTCATTAAAAATCTCTCCTGAAACTAGTAACTGTGTCCTTTGTGTTAGGTCTAGGACTTAATCCTCTTTTGAAGCTTCTCAGATAAATTGATGGCAGCAAAAACTGCAATACATTCCATTTCCCTTTCAGAGGCATGTTTGAAAACCTTGAAGGAGGAAAAATATTATCATTTAACTGGAGCTGGTCTGATCTGTGCCAGCTGAATCCCTGCCACCAACCTATCCTCTTGTATTCAAATATTTTAAAGGAGAATTGAGGTTTAACTCACCTTTACAAGTAAAATATCTCACAATACTATTTTTAACTCTCTCTTTCCTGGGGAAAGCGAAGAATGAAGTAATTTTTGCCTAACCAATGCCTATTCTAACCCACTTAAATTTCCTTCTTTTGATGTAAGTGTTTGAACAAAGCTATTCAGAAGCAGCTAAGTGGACTTTACATGATATTTCATTAAATTCTTCATGAAAAGAAAATCATAAAACAAAGTTTAGCATTTTTTTCTGTGTTCAAGGTATACCACAAATCATGTGTGGTAATTTAAATATATATCTTTTACCTGTGTACTTTCAGAACCAGCATCCTCGGTAATTTGCTCACATAAATGTATATGTTAGGAATTACAGACTTGGGGATTGAAAAGCTTTAAGTATGAATTACTTTTGTATTATGCAAATATTCAAATTGCCAAATGACTGTGACTTAAGGGAAATGGCAACACCACACTCTTGTTATCAAGACAAATGTTCGTACTAAGAAGAGCAAGTTAAGTATCTAACCTGCCACAATTTAAAAAGCCACTGAAATTAACTGGGTTATACACCTGTGAACTGGATCAGGGAGAGCTTACAGTAATGATTTTCTAATACATCTCCAGATGGCTTATCATATATAGGGTTTTCTGCTTGGGGGCCTTAAAAGACAAAATAGGCATATGGGGTAGTTTTAAAACTAAGTGGATCTGTTCCAAATGTAATTCATCTTTAATATGCCTAGCAGAAAAAATACCTGTCTATTGGCACCTTTTGGAAAACTATATTTAGATGTTTGTCTCACAGAGTGAGTATGTCCTTGAGACATCCAGAGAATTGCATTTGCAGAGTTTGTGCTGCAGTAATGCAAATACATCTTATTACCACTTGTTGAATATTAGCTGCGTATCCTCACAAGCATTTCCTAGCTCAATTACCATGTGAATTACCATGAAATAAGAGTTTTTCAATGACAACGGCAAAATACTGTGTGCGTATAGTTTTAACATTTTTCCCTTCCTCTGTAGCACTTCAGAATATATTTGGAGTTTATTCAGACTTTAAAATGAAACATGCTAATTTATGACAACCTTTGCAGCAACTTTACGTAATTACAATTATGACCTGCTATGTCAAGCAACCAAAATAGTTAGCAACGTACTGCAAAACCTCCTTGAAAAGCACAATTCACGCTTGTTACCAAAGAAAATATTTGGTTGCAATGGAAGCAGATCAGATGTTGTCAGTGGTATAGCAGGAGGTAAAGAAAATGAGAGAAGCATCTGAGGAATCAGCATTTTAAAGAGACAGCATGAGTCAGATTCTTACAGATCTCTTCACTGAGCGGTTTTGTGCTTTTTTGACACTGTGCGTGGCTGCAGCTGTACTTTGCTACGTGTGAATTATACACTGCACTGCGGGGAGGTGTAAAGGGGAGGGGCAGCTTTCACAGCCTTCCAGTGATTCAGCTCTTATTTTATGCCCCTTAGATGTCTGGAGGAAGTTCTGCTATGTTGCCCCATTTTGCACTATAAATTAGTTCCCAATAGTAGCATGCCTTGTGCATAATCATAGGAAAGTGGACAGCTGCCAGCTGCACGTTGCACAATGGCTTGGAAGCACTGGGGTGCCAGCCCAGTCCTGGATGGAAGGATTTTTCACCTTGCCAGGAATGTGTAATTCTCACTGTCAGAAAAAGCATCAAATCTGTCTTTTACAAAGTGTGGAAATTTATATTTATTCAACATCTGTCCGAAGGATATCAGAAAATGCTGCTTGTAATACATTAAAACTGCTAATCAGATTCATATGGTAATGATTTATTTTCCTTTACTGACTATACTTCGTTAGCAAAAACGGTAAAAACCCCTTTTGTTACTATGGTGTAAATGCAACAGATGGCTTGTCAGGTCTGAACTCAGCTTTCAAGATGTGGCTGTGAGAATGCTACTCTTTGCCACAAGATTTCCTTGCTCCTATCCAAAGAAGTGGACTGCTGTGCACAGGAAAAGTTAAAAGTAGGAAACATTTGAGCATACCGCTTTCTGAAGGAGACTCAGTGCTTTTGAAAGGGAGGTCCACAGGTTCCTGAGATTTTAAGAACTGCTTCTGAAAAGTTACCAACTAATACAAGCCTGTTGAAAGCAGACTCAAGGCTGGTGTACAAGGCTCTAAACTGCTGCCAGAAAAGCAATGGGGTTACCCTAACAGGTCAATCAGAGGTACGTTCTGGCAGCTACACAGGATGTTCTGGCACCCACAGCACCCTCTTTTTAAAATTCCTGCCCAGTTTTCTTCCAACATCACGGTGTGCATGTACACATTTACTCCTGAATTTAGGAAAGTTTAAGTATATCAGTCAGTTTTCTCTTCTTGTCCTGTCTTTATCACAGGGCATATTGAGTCAACAGGTACATTTATATGAAGTTTTTGGAGGAAAAAAATTTCCTCTCAATATGAGGAAATTAGAATATTCCAGATTTTGCCAGATTTTTGCTTACAAGCCAGGATCCGAGGTTTTAACTCCCAAAATTAAACTCAAATACTTTTTCTTCCAAAAATAATTTTTTTCACCCATGACATCTGATAATAACTTCATGTTTTCAGCTGTTCATTCTGAAGAAAGACGAAAATAATGTCAAAATTTCCAGGAAAATGCATACCTATTCTGTTTTCAGGACAGCTCCACTTTGAATGTGATCTCCCCACTGCTGATAATAGAATTTCAAATGTGTCACCTCCTCAGGTCATAATTCGGTCACACTTTGCCACCTGGAATCTTTGTCTGAAGAGTGAACTGATGGGAGATGCTGTAAACATATTGAAGAGGCATGTGCTCTAAAGTCAGAGGGTTGCATGCTGTAAGCTCTGCACAAAAAATTTGGCCTGGCTCACACTAAGAAGCAAACAGTTGCTTACTGTGTACTATGGAGACACATTTGTAAGTGTAAACTTTTTACAGACTGCTTAGAAATTAAACTTTTAGATAAACTATGATTGAAACTGTTGCCAAACTCAACATTTCATCACACAGAAAACAATAATATTGCTGACAACTTTATGACTTCCTATGAGAAGACAGCAGCTGAGAACAAATCGTTTAAGCAAAGGATCACCCTTTCACTTGAACATTTATAGAGATAAAAAAAAGAAAGAAAAAGTGCAAAATATATGTGATGGACTGCATATGCTATAAACACTATATTACTTTTTCCTGTTGAAGTCAATGGTGAAAATTTCCACAAATTTTCATAGTGTTCATACTCAGGTTTCCAGGAAGAGAATGTCTAACCACGGGCTTTAATGCAATTTCAAAATTTCAGGCATTATGGTATTTTTTAGCCTTTTTAGAATGTAAGTAAGGTCTGAAAACATTAATTTCTTTTAGGAAAATTCTATATTTACTGAAAAAATTACCTTCCTGAACATAATGTGCCTCTGCACACAAGACAAAATAAAAAATTTCTTGAGAGCATCTTTAAAAGAAATCATAGGGGGGTTTTTTCTGTACAATAATACCAGTACAATACTTCAGTATATTTTACTTATATTTTTCAGGCAGAAATCTCCCCCAGATTTTCCCTAACATTTTTGAAAACAAGTGATTAGGTTTTCAAAATCCATCAGTGTATAACACTTGCTGTTTCCAAGAAAGCAGCACACGGGTGATACTGATTGCATGATGATAATCATTGACATCTCAATGTGAACGGAACTCCAGTTCTAAGTATATAGAATAGAAGCTCTCAGTAGGCCCTTAAGATCATAGTTACAAATTCTGTTTTAAAATCCAAGTATACCAAAACTTCTAACACTTATTTTAATTATTTTTTTTATATCTTTGCTTTCTGCTACAAAGATGTATTCCTTTACAGACTTCAGACATAAATCTTTAGAGATGCTGAATTGCTATCGTTCATTGCACACAATGGGAGCTGTGGACAACTGAAGTCACTCTTGAACTATCTGTTACAGAAGAAAAACACAATTTAGTGAAAAACTCCCTTTGAGATTTCTCATGGATCCTGAAGAGGTCTGTGATGGAACACTACACTATTCTAAGAAGACACATATAAACCTTAAGAAGGAGAGGATGCTGACTCCTTCTTCAGATGGAGTCATCACTACATTTCAGAAGGCAGGCTGTGCTTTTTTTACATGGATATTCTTATCAAAATATTGATGTACCCTTGTACAATGTACCCAAATGCATGGCAAGAGGTGAGAACAGAAAAAATGAATTAGATTTAGTTTCTTATGCAGAGAAGCAGCCACAGCTAGAAAAGTCATTAATCCAAAATTAAATGCAACTGAATAAATAACATTCTTATTCTCTCTTCTTCCAGGGAAAAAATGGCTCCTATAATAACCTGTGTCTCTGAGATAAATGAATGCATTGAAGCTCTTAACTACTCTTTGATGGACTACAAATGGACACTGTGCAGAACAATATTTGAACAGTAATGATTTGTCCTTTCTTCTTCAAGTGTAAGTTGATTGCAAAGTCTTCAGGACCGTAGATTAAATAGCTAAAGGGGTCATGAATCTTAATAGCTTCTAAATCAGAGAGATCTGCAACTTACATGCTCTGACTGGAATGTGTATGGAATGCATAAATATTAATAGGTCTGGCAAGGGCTCAGCAGACGAGCTGTCTAAAATTTCACAGTGGGAAGACTGGAGATTGAGGCTGCTGTGTACAAATCAGCTGTGAAGTTCCTACCTGAAAATGAACTGTCAGCATGTGTGTAAATACAGTTTTCCTGAAGTGATATTTAACATTCCAATCTTCCCTGGTACATAGGCACTGCATGCATCGGTGTCGAATGCCACAAGTTTATTTAGTAGGATGAACATGCACACAAGGTCAAGTACCAGTGCTGGGGAAAGGAGGATAATTTGTGCCATGTGTCTGAAGCTTGCTCTCATGAGTATTCTGCTAATGCTAAGAGAAATTGTAGTAGGAACCTTGATGAAGTTCATTGCTGTGACTGTATTAAAAGAGAAATACAAAAATTTGCAATACTACACAAAAAATTAAGATTTCAAAACTAACTGGCAGAAGTAAAATTCTTCACCTGCCTTAAGTTTTCCTTGGTCTTTTATATGCACTTATGGATAGTAATTTCAAAGTTATATTCATGTCCTAAGTCTCAAGAAACAGATGGAAACTGGGGCCTTTCTTGGCATAAAGCAAAATATTTCTTTGAGGTTTTTCCATTTCCATATAATACAGATTTCATATGTGTGATTACAATTTGTACTGTATTAAAATTTGTATTTTTACTGTAATTATAGTTTATTTTCTGCTTCATTGCTGTACATTGCTGTGTATGAATCTGCATGAAATTTGGGAGAATGAGGGCAGGGTCTGAAAAATATATGGATAAGGGATACAATTCAGAGTCACCCTAGGATCAAGAAGATGTGGGCAGTTTGGGATTTTGTTTGTTTAATTTTTTGTGTTTCTTACTTGGAAATACAAGGAATATATTGAGTCTCAGGTGCTCCGCAGCTGTTACTGAAACACAAGGAACTTAAATCAAGACCACCTCAAACACAATGGAATTCCCTGATTTCTCAGTTCCTGCTCCCATTTATCTCCTTCCTTTCTCCTCTTTTTTCCAAAGAACCCCTCAAACTGCCTCATTCTAATGCCTTGATCATTGGTTTCATCAGCAATGGCTGAGCTGCTCTCCCAGCCTTCCTCACAACATCCATACCCACCCATTCCCAGTTCCCAGGTGGTCTGATATCATCTGACCTTGCCTCCTTCACCTGTCCTGCAAACCTCCTAATTTCTTCTCTTGTCTAGGGACTCTCAGAGCCTGTGCCCTGTGTGGAGTAAGGACACAAAATTCTCACCACTTCTGAGAAGTCAAAGCTCTACATAAAAAGCACCAACTAATAACAACTGAAGGATATGAATTCAATTAATTGAATGAGAACTCTTAATTTGTCTTGAGCCTTTTCCCCATTAGAAAACAAATCAAAAAAAGCTGCTGTACTTCTCCAGAGTTATGTAATTTTGGCAAAACAGCATATTCTATCTGAAAAATTCCATTATTAGTTTCCATCTGCCTAGTTTTAAGCATATTTTTCTATCATCTTTCCTGTCTGTCAACAACCTTAAAGCTACAAGGAGGGAATCTATCCTTCTATTTAGTGTATTCTCAGTAGGATACAGTGGTTAAAAAGAGTTTATTCATGTCCCAAAGAACAGTACTGGCATAAAATGGGCAAATAACTTTATGCCCCACTAAATGCAGATTACAGCACTTTAACTGTGTGTCTCAAATCAAACACTTTGCATCAGGGCACTTTTGATTCTTCAGACAGTTTGCAACACTATTAAAAGACCAGTAATAATAATTCAGAAACCTGAAAATACTCACATCACCTCCCTAAACAAGCATGATCTCATAAACACCTCATAAAGCAGGTTTTCTACTTAAGTGTAATAAAATGAATTTCTGTGAGGACTTTAATTTTTTAAGGCAAGAGATGGCATTTTCAGTCTAAAATTTATTAAAAGAATATAGGACACATTCTGAGTAAACACCTGAACTGCCAGTCATCTCTGTGTCAGGAGAGAGGAAAACAAAAAAAATTATTTTCTGGGTAAGTTCATGTTCTATTAGACATTGCTGTGTGTTGAGAAAACTTTTCATAAAATACCATCATTTTTTAAAGTTGGCAGATGATCCTGAGAGGTATCCCTGAAACCGCTGTATGATCAAAAGAGAGAATTGGAGTCACCAATATTTGCACTATGTGTTGACGTGGTTTAGCTACAGTGGATAGTTCCCAAGGGAATTGAGTTGCTATTGCAACTGCTATTCTCCTTGCCATTGCTCCTTGACTCTTCAGTCTTCCCTTTTGTCATCAGCTTTTCACGTTCATTGCTCATTACCTCCAGCTCTGCAAGCCTCCACCTTTCTCCTTTCCATTTCCAGGATTCTTTTCAATTCGTACTCCATTCTGATGGGTTTTATTTTATCCTGACATCAATTTCTTGGCTGCATTCACAGGTAGAGAACAAAAATGGCCCGTGCTTTCACTGTTGCCAAACTGACTCTGTCCAACTAGGAATAATGACTTTTCCATTGTGGCCAGTCTCTCTGAGGTTACTAGTAGGTAAAGGATAAAAGATGAATTGGTGATTTCAACCTAAATCTTCTGAAATTCAGAAAAAATAGCCAGATACTATGAAGAGTTACTGAATGGGGGCAGAAGTCATTTATACGTTAAAAAGTCAAGCATAAATTGTATCAGAAAAATCACTAAATTCAAAAGTTTCAAAAAAAATTGATTATTTTTCAAGCTACTGCACTAATCTTACAAAGACAGCTAAAAGGGATGCTCCACTAATGAAAAAATAAACAAGAAGTACTCAGGGAGTCTTGTAAGTTCTGAGAATGGCTTTTTATTATGAATGTGAAAATGTATGAGACGAGGTACAGGGAGGTCATAGACTGTCACCACTTCAGGCTGGTAGCATTGTGTTTCAAAAAGCACATGGGATACTACGCACTCCAAGGAAGTCACAGATAATGGACACAAGTACACAGCTTAGATGTGTTTACTGATAGCTCTGATCCTAATTTTTGTGACTGGAAATGTAATGATTATATCCCTTTCATTATACTGTCACTTTCACTTCTAAACATTTTTAATGACCCAGATCTTGTTTTGCAAATACTTTTGCTTTCTTTATATCTTTTTTAGTTTATGAAGTCCTTCATTTCAGTCCCAAAAAATATTAGCATTGCATGCAATTTTTCCCAGTTATTGAGAAAGAAAGTCTGTCAAGGGATAACTAATTGCATTTTAAACTAACTCAGACAACTATATGCAAGTGTCAGTATGCCTAAAGTTGTTTGTTGTGGTTTTCTGTAGCTTTGATGTTTATTTTAAGGTGTAAAAATTCATACTTAAATAGAAATAAAAAATATGTATTTCCTGAACCCTACAACTGGTGTTTATTTGTGTAGAGAATAAATGTATTCTTTATGGATTCATATAAGTTACTCTTAAACATCGTCTTACATCAACATGTCAAGAATTTTCCCCTCGAAAGGCTTTAATCTTCAAGTTGAATAAATTAAATGAAGCAAGGATGCATAGATCACCTAGTGAAATAAAATTCTAAGAATGGTCAAGTCCAAGAAGGAACACAAGTGTGTGTATATTAAAAGTATGTTTCTATTTTTTTAAACTTATCTTTAAAGTTTTGGCTTTTTTTTTCTGTGTCTGTGAAGATAAATACTGTCATCTACAATCCACCGTGATTAAAAGATGTAGGTTATTGCAAAAAGTGCTTCATGGTAGAATACACACAAGAATAAATAAATAATATATTACATATTTAAAGTATGCCAATTTCCATTGTTGAAACAGAAAATGACTTTTTTTTTTTTTACTTCCCTTTTAGCATTTTGTGAGGGTTCCACTTGACTGGTTTTTCCTCAGATTTTAGTAGTTTCCTAAAGGTAATGGTGGCTGGTATGTTAGTACTTGTCCAAAGCTTTCCTTTATTCTTTAGTGTCATTATAATAATGCCAATTATAATAAATAATCCAAATTACAACAGAGAGACAGGATTTTCTCTTGTTCAAGTGAATAGGTAACAATAGCAAGAAACTTATTGTGTGTGGTCATAAAGAAGGTTTTTGTGTTGTTACAAGGACAAGAGCTTCAGAATTAAAGATCCAGTTTTCCATTTGACCACACAGATCCTTTGCACAAATATACTTTCCTAATCCTCAATAATCTTAATGAACCTTTTCCCTAACTGCCAGAAATCATTAGTCAGATAAAAATCTTTTCTACCTTTATTTTATTACCTGCAATGACATTTGTTTAAATTTAAAGCTATGGAATGTAAAAATCAAATTAAAAGCTGGGCTTGAACTAGTTTAAAGGAAACAGTTGAATTTAAGTAGAGATAGTTCCATATGTAAAGTGTATCTGGAGAGAGGATAGACTTCCTTTAGAAAAAAAAATGTCTTACTAGTACTAAGAAAGAACATGAAATATAGAAGATTATATCTTATTTAGTAGCTCAGGATGCTTCTGAACTAGAAGCAACAGGCGAATTCAATCCTCTCCACACTAACAATTGTCTGAGTTAACATAATAGAACAACTGCATATTTCTGATACATACTTTAAGAAGGAAGAAGATTATAAATTATGTCACTTATTTATGACAACTGCATTACTGTTCTTAAGAAAGAACACAAAGCCTGTACAGGTGTGCCTTGCCTTCACAGTTGTCCTCACTAACAGATGCACGTGAGCTGCAGATGAATGTTAATAATTAAAAGAGAGTGCACACGATGTTGGTAATGAGGAACAGAAATTGTACATCAGAAACAGGCCTGTTCTGCACTCCTGTCATTGCTATGTACCCCAAAGTCATGGCTATATTTGCTTAGACTGAAATTCAATATATGGAAATTAAGTGGTTATTTTTTTAGTAGGATATTAACTTAGGCACCAAGGAAGGGACTACTTTTGAAATAAACAAAAATATGTGGGAATAAGATTACTTAGCAAAAGTTTCTGACAGTGTACAGAATGTCCTAGGTGCTGTATGGAACTCGACTAGGCTCTGCTACCTTTCCTGAAAAGAAATGATAATAAAAAGAAAAACTGAATAAATATTAAGGATCACAACTATTTTCAAAAATAAATTTGTCAAGACTGTGCCAGGTTTGTGTTTGTCAATATTCAACAGCTTCTGGACAATTAGGATTTTATTAACAATAACATTTACAAAACTTGTTAAATAAAAAGCATTTATAAGAAATAACAACCTATGGGAAGATTCAAACTGACTTTGTTTTATTATCCATTTTTTCTTTTGCAGAGTTAATTGTGGATGGGATGAGGCTTTTTACCTAAATGAAGGAAAATTTTTTTAAAAAACCATAAAGAAATAAGCCAAAGAACTTTAAAAATAGTTGCTCCTCTAAAAAAATCCAGTGTGAAAACAAATCTACAATATTGTGTTGGAAAAATAGGGATTGGTTAGTTCAGTATGATATAGCATAACTGCTTTATTCAGAATTGTGGAGAGGTTCAGATCTTGCAGCTGAGAGCTGCAAGCAGTAAACAGGAGATTCAGGATTGCTTAAGCCTTATTTCTTTCCATCTCCAGAAACATGAACTCTGCATCAGCAGGAGATATAGGCAATAACTTTTATGCATAAGAGTTTGCAATTTGACAGCTTTCTCTGGGCTGGGGAGATCCCACTTCCTGAACAAGTCTATTAACCATGATGAGATTGGCTATTGTAAGTCACCTTCTTAGAGGTAAGAATGAACTTTTCCTCCCTTCCTACAATGATGTTGCAGGTGCCCAGCTGCAGGAGAAGACATGAGTCTGTAGATCCCAGCTCCCTAGGATGTGTAAGTTCAGCCCTCAGCAACGCTGTTAAGAAACCATAGAATTGCGGATGCAGTTTTTCCTTCCATTTTCCTTCCAAACTGGCTTAGGTGGCATTCAGTAAGTTACTAGGTGAATTTCTCCTCACCATTACTGAAAAACTGTCCTCAGTATGGCTGAAACACCAACCTCAAAATTCTGACTTTAATTTCTGGGTTGGGTATTCAGCCCCTGTCTGTGCTGCTGAGCATCACAGTGTCTAAATGCCACAATAGATCTGGACAATAGTATTGATGATTTATCAAATCTAGTTTTGATATGGAATTTCATGGACACTGAAGAAGTGTTGTCCAGAATTCATGCCAAACTGCCAATTGTCTCTGCAAGGACTGCTGCCCTTTATCTTGCCTCAGAGGTCTTTCCTGCCTGCTCTCTCCACCACTGAAAACCAGACAAGTCACTCAGCATTAAATTCTTGTGTAAAATTTACACTCTGAAATATGTAAATTCTTTTCTGCCATTGAATAACATTTCCCTAACCCAAACGGATGCAATCTAGCACTGTATATTCTTGCCTAACCTAACCTAACCTAACCTAACCTAACCTAACCTAACCTAACCCCTCATAACCTAACCTAACCTAACCTTACCTAACCCAACTGAACCTAACCTAACTTAATCTAACCCAACACAACTTAACCTAACCTAACCAAACCTAACCTAACCCAACCTAAGCTAACCTAACCCAACCTAACCTAACCCAACCCAACCTAACCTAACCCAACCTAACCTAACCTAACCCAACCTAACCCAACCTAATCTAACCATCTTTGTTTTTTTGCAGCCTGAGGCTTTAGGCTTAAATCAAAAGCCTTTTGAAGGTTTCAGTGATGTTGGAATGAAGATGTTACTGATAAAGCTAAAAGTTGAGGGATAAAGCTAAAAGTTGAGGCCAGAGTATATGCTAAATTATGCTTGCAGTGCTGTGGCTGAGGGACAAGACCAGTTTAAGAAATAATTTCTTAAATGACTGAAACTTGTGTCACTTGAACTTCTTTGACATCACTCAGAAAAAGATTTAAGCAAGCTATATTGACAATTGCCCTAATGTTTTCTGGAGGGCCAAAACTTGTTAAGGAAGACAGGATTGAGTTTCACACTGTGGGCAGATGTGGTGTTCTGTAGGATGGTTCTTCAGGTACTATTCCCTTCCCTGCAAGATAGTGAAAAAATAAACCCCAGAACACATTATCTATAAACAATTACTGGAGTCCAGACCACAGACAAACTCCAAAATGCAAAATAAAATATGGATAATGAGGAAAGTTGAGAAAATGTTTAGAGGGACAAACTAATGCAGTTTCTGGTTATGTTTCAAATTAGTAGTCTGATGAATAGAAAATTATACTTTAGTAATATCCTTAATATTTAAACAAATAAAGACTAGGATGTTTTAACTGGGTTCATAATGAAAAAGCTAACAGTCCTTTAACTACAGTCAGAACTCACCAAGATAAAATATTTTAATGTAAATACAAGGTTCCTTGCTACGCTTAGGGAGTAAGTGGAACAGCAGGAATTTTCAATCCCATTCAGGAACCATTAACTGTAACACTACTGCTAACTAGGACGAGGAAAAAAACCATCAGCTTCTTTTCCTAAATTTCTGTCAATTAAGCTGGCAGAACCTGTTCTAAAATTATCAGAGAGGTTTCTTTATTTCTGAAGCGTGCTAACAATATTTTCAGAGAGTTTTTTAATTATTAGAGAGTTCTATCTAAACTATAGCCATAAAAAATTCATACATTAGTCTGACATCTACCCAGGAAAATGTATATGGCGGTGTTGAAATGGCAAGTAATCAGTCTAAAAGGACTTGCACAAGCTACAAACAGACAGGGGTCTATAAGCACATGTGTACAAAGGTCCTCTTTGTGAACATTACCATATTATTTCAGTGCAAAAGACGGTGAAGTTTTAAAAGGTAAGGGAAAAAAAAATCATACCCATTGGGGTTTTTTTAAAAAAATGAAATGCTCATGTTTTTCTTAATTATATGATCTGCTGTTTCCTAGATGACAGTCTTAAATATATCTAGATACTCTTATAAACAAATAAATCTACATTTGCCAGAAAAAAGAAGGACTTCAAAAGGACTTGAAGTTTCTGCTTGTTGGCTCTTGCTTTCAGTAGCAGGTATTACCGAGACTCTTTTTGTACAATTTGAAATACTACTGTTTGTAGTTTGCTTTCCTACCTCAACTTTGCACAAACTTAGTTTTTAACTACATTTATACAAAGAAATAATTACTTCTTTCTGCCTTCAGCTGTGTCATTTCACTAATCTATTATTCTTTATGTCTTTTCCATTTTGCTCTCACTTCCGTATAGCTTCACTCTCTTTGGCCCAGAAAAGTTGTAGAAACCTGTCTTTGAAGTTATTCAGCACATCACCAGGTATGACCCAAAGGAACCTACCCTGACTGTGTTGTTGGATTTAATTTTGTAATTGCCCTGTGATGATCAGGGGGCTGGACTAAATGGCCTCCAGTCTTTCTCAGGTTTGTGATGGTCAAGATTGCAGAGGCAACAGGAGTGACAGCTCCTCTCCAGAAGGTCTGTTGGTGTGGTCCCTTCACCGAAATAGAAGACTCTAATCATAATCCACAGCCATGACACAATGATCACATTTGCTAGTTTAAACTGGAAATTAATCCACATTTACTTGTACATTTACATTCCTGTAATACTGCTGGATGTTTACAATCTACACTTTTTATTGGAAAGTAAGAAAAGGATTTTTTTTTCAGTATAGTACGCTTCAGTGTTCCGTGAGACATTTGTTCTTTTGTTTAGTTTAGAAAAGTTGGTGATGAAACACTGTTTACAGGATGTATTTAAAACTACATAAACTGAGTTACGTTTTATGATGTAGATAAATATGAATTATGCAACTGGTGGCTCTCCTTAAAAATTCTAAATTAGCACTAGGAAGCTAGCTGTAAATCCTAATTTCCCATCTGCTCACCATGTACCTACCACTTCTGGAGAAGGTAAATTGAATTATTTGCCTTACCTAATGCAGAAATAAACTATCATTCAAAGACTCAGTTACACTTATTAGGAAAGATTTGCTAACTCTTTAGAAAAGACTCATGAATAACTTTTAATATCAGTACAACACGTACAGAAACACATTAAAAACTGTTCTGACAATTTCACTTATGGTATGAAATGAAATGTCTTCTTGTTTCCATAGCAAAAAACAATTTTAAAATGTTGAACTCTAATTCTAGTTAATGAAGGAATGAAATCAGAAAAATCAGAAGAAAATAGGAAAAGAAAAAAATACATAAATTTCACTATAAAAGTTAACATTATTAAGTCAGAAGAAAGAATCTAGACTAAGTAATGAAAACTACAATTTTTGAAAAATTGTCTCAGATAACAAAGTATGTAGGAAAGGACTAAAAAGACTTTAACTCACAATGTCCCTGCTTTATAGCATAATAGAGAGCTACAGATGCAAATTCTTTAATATGTCACCAGAAACTTCAGCAAAAGTCAGACTGTCATAACACTGTCTAGAAAATCTCAGGGGCCTCCACTTTTGTTTACAGGTGACTAGATGTAAACAGAAATGAAATTAAGGGGCAGGAAGGCAGCAGAGCCAAGACCCATATGAATAAAATTGGAAGTCCACAGCCTTCACTGAGCTGGTACAACCTCTTGTAAACTCTTCCCACTGAAGTTTGATGTTCCACAAACCGCCATGAGGGCTTTAAAGCCTTGGCTTGAGGGTGTCATCAGCTCCCCATGGTATTTACCCTCAGAAATGCACACGCAATTTGATTTAACATCATATGGATATCTTCCTTGGGGAAAACCCCAAATACACACTAGAGTGCACACAATAGCACACAACAATATGCAAAGGGATTTCACTCTGGCCAATCCAACCTATCCCATCTGCCCTTGAATAAAATTGCATGACCAGTGTAAAACAAAACAAACACAATAAACAGCTTTATTTTTTTTTCCTACAGAGGCCCTGATTTTGCTAGAACAACACATATGCCATGCATGATGCTCTCTGCATGACTATTAAAAAAAATAAATCTGAGAAGTTATGTCAATTCCAGCCATACCCCAGACGATGTAGAACATGGACTCAGACGTGGTGTTCTGTGCCTGGTTTCACTGCAAAGATTGAGCCTCTCAGCACACATGTACTATCAAAGTCAGGAGAAGGGCTTTGTCTCTCTCACCCTCCTAATGGGCTACACCCTCAGGACTGGATGCAGCTGGCAGTGCCAATCTTTTATATCCTAGGTTTGTGTCTTGTGTAGTCATTCAACATGTAGAAAAGCTGAATGAAACTTTCCTCATAGGAATGTTCAACATTCCTATGACATTTACTACCTCCTGGGAAAATGCTTTAATTACTGGCCTTTTGATTTATGGCAGGAGAAGGTTCATCTCTATGTGGTTGGATACATCATGCTGCATAGTTTCATTATGTACTTTGTTTCTGCTAATTTTTAGATATGTTCCTGACTTGTTACCATATCAATAACTTCCTGATCGTGTCCCATTCTCTTCCCACTTGGGAAGCCCAACAAGGATTGCGAGGATTGCTGCCTCCACCCTTTTCTCTCCTGAGTTCAACACAAAATAAGATACAGCTCTAGCTTCAAGCAAATTTCATACAAGCCAGCTAACTAGAAGACAAGAGCTTGCAAGAAAGCAAGTAGAAAGAAGTGGTGCAGTGTGCACTGTGAAATTTGGAAATATTGCCACTCTCACGACTTCTTAGCTGTTCTAATTTCTTTGTTCTCTTTCAATAGAACTTATTTTGAGAAAGCATTACTTAGACCGAGAATGCAGAGAAAGGGGAAGAAAAGGAACAAGTTTAATGATAGAAGAAGGAGAGAACATGTCCCAGCAAAATCTGTGAAAGGATGTCAGACCTTGACAACTTTTGTCACTTGAGCTGGCAGGGATTTTTCAAGCAGAAATCAATTTAAGCAGAAAATGTCAAACTCTTGGACAAGGAATCATCTCCATGTAATTTTTCTTTTAACAATAATTCAGTAGATCTCAGTTTGAACAATCTAGTAGGGCACTTGGCAACCTAAGGACATGTGGCACTAGAGCAAGGACTAGCAGCTGGTCCTGTCTTTGAGCAGCCAGTTTGCCAGGACAGTCTTTCTATTGAGACACACAGGGTAAGCAGCAATGCTTCAAATTCCTCAGCAGAGCTTGCTTATTTGATTGTTCTCAGCCTTACTGTTTCATATCACTGAAAGACAGTGGAAAGACTTGGAAAACTATTAAGCTTTGCCCAGTTCTGTACATTGGTGCGTACAGATAAAAGTCACCTGGGCCCTCTCCTGCGAGGACAGTTTCTGGGGACACGTCCCAAGTGTTACCACTCAAGTTTGCATGTCATGACACCACATCAGAGACACTTGTGCATGTTTAACTTCTGGTCCTACGACAAATGAAACAAAAAAGCTGAAATGCTTCATCCCATATCATATTGAGTAAAGTCTATGGTTTTCCTTCCTTCTCCCTTCATCATATTGCAGACTGTCTTTTGTCTGCAAATTCACTGCATCTTATATACATATGTTTGTGTGCACGTATATATATGATACAGCCTGATCATCATACAAATAGCATTTCTGTTTGAAGGCTACACTAGATTAAATTAAATTTCTCTGCCATTTGAATATTCTATTTGCTATTAAAACTAAATTCAATTTCTTGAGAGAACCAGCACATTTGAATCCAGTGAGATTTTAGCACTATCTATATTTGCTGGGGAGTGTATTGTCCTCTGTAAATCCACAGCACTGGATATTTCAATGCAGGAACCAACCTTCATTTTATATGGGATAAAATATTTCTTTTACCACTAGGGGGCAATGTTGCTCTTCATTGAGTACATTTGTTCTGGTGACAGGGGTAAAGCATTTTGCACTATTTTTAGCAAACTTCAGTGTTAAAACCAGTTTCTTTTATACAAAATAACACTTTTCCTCAGTATCTACCGTACTTCCACAATGCCTGCACTCATTTGAAACAATCAAAATATTTCTATTTTAAAGAGGAATCAAAACCAGGCTTATTACTGTGAAACTTGCTTTACTAGTGCACTGTTAAATGTGAAATTATATTAAGTATTCAATCCTATTTTGGCACAAGGAAACTAGTTTGCTTTATTTCTCTATTCTGTTACTCTTGGGTTTTTGGGGGGTTTGTTTGAGTTTTTTTAATATATTTTTCTTTTCCTTTGGGATAGGTGTTTGGTTGAAGAGCTCATTAGTAAAGAAGAATTAAGATCAATTAATAACACAGTCAGATGAGTACATACACTGCGTGAACCACTGTCTCTGTGTCCTGCTCTAAGGCTCTAATTTGTTATTGAAGCTCCAACTTGCACAATTATTGAAATGCATAGTTTCTAGTAAGTGAGAAGTAGGAGAAATTGAAAAGAATACGCAATGATTCTAAGAAAAAAAAATCTGAGAAACACAGCAGGAATATAGAATGATTTTGCTTTAATAAGCAAATTATTAGCAATTTTCCAAACATATTTAATTATCAAGGCAAGTAGCTTTGCTACAATAGAGAAAAATATGAAATCTCAACAGCTGATGCACATCTACCTGCACACGAATTAAAAAGCAAATAAAAAACCCCAAATGGATATTAATCCAAAGTATTAACCCTCTTTTTTTTTTTCTGCTACCTTCAATTATCCTTTTACTACTACATTTAACATAAAGCACATCTGCAGTTTTCAGCTAGCTCAACCGTGTAGAAAGAGACTATCGAGTGTAGCTGAGTCACATAAAAACAATTTCAATCATGGCAAATGTTTTATGTGTCATAATTGCTGGCCATTTCATTATTCCTTATGTCAATAATACAATCTGAGTATTTTTTTCACCATTACTTTTTAAAAATTTGTCAAATATTTACCTGTTTTCCCTGATTACATTGCTGTGTGCTAATGCAGTTTAGATCTGCAGCAAGTCATTAGGGGTACAGATTTGTGTAGTTCGCCTTTGAAATGCACCTCATCAGCAGAATTCTTTGCATTTTCTCTGCATTTTCCCTCAGGAGTGCTGAGCCTTTGAACAGACAGGCTCCACTTAACTGCAGTGGAGGGAACTAGCACATGTTTCATGGGATGCTCAGATACACAGATGCTCTGATGCAAATATCCAGTCACTTAAACAGTCTGATCTAAAAGCTATCCAAAATCAGCAGAGCTGGCCAAACTTCTTCAGACAAAATTATAATCTTCAGCAAATATTAACCAAGTTAAAGGTAACAGAGGGTTCTGTTGATTTTGATGATAAGATTTTCTTAAGATTTGAATGAAATTTAGGCTATTGAAACCCAGGATAACCCCCGAGTCAATTGTTAGGTAGGGACACAGAAGACAGAAGTACACGGTAATAAATAAAACAGACACCACTGATTAAAGCCAGTCCATCGCATAATATGTTTATTAGTACCTCATCTGTGTGTGCTTATCATTTCTTATCAAAGCCTTTGAGAGCACTTGCTTCTAGTTGTACTTAGTTATTTTACTGCATAGAGGAAAACCCCATGTTATCTTAGTTATAAATGTGGACAACAGAGTCAAGATGAAATAGTTTCTGAAACACACTCAGAAATTGTGCAACGTAGCTTGAAAACAATGCAGAACACTGAAATAAACAACCTGTTTCCACATCCACTAATCCACAAGAAAGTAAGCTCCCAAATTTTTCAAAAAGTTGGCTTATGTAATTCAGACATTGGCAACCTATACTTGGACATGAGCCCAGTCCTCTGCGTGCATGGATCTGAGTGGTGCCATCACTAGTTGGATTCTATGGCTTTATACCAACTTTCCACAGCACTATCTCAATCTGACTATAAGATTATTAATGTAATAATGGTGTGGTATGCCTAGCTAGTAATTCAGAATCACCTGTGTGCCATGAGACTGGTGACACTGTAATTGAGGTAGTTTCTTCAAAGATATCACAACTTCCCAGTAACTGATCGTGCTTTCTATGTATAAAATACTGCTTCCACGGTCACCAGCACAAGGAGCTGGTCCTTACTTGTATTAGTGACTACACTATCTAGTTACAAATAATGTTTTATTTTACTCTTGAGGACTAAGACACCAAATGTTTAACAAATAAATAAAACAGAGGGCTTCAGCTAAGTGTCATTTAGTAATGTTAATTCTAAGAGTGAATCACAGTTTTTAATTATCCTCTGTTCAAAATAAAATTATCATTGATGACAGAAAGTTTAATTCAGAAGGAGGAAAGAGTCTTCTGCTTAAACACAAATACCAGTAGTGCAATTGCAAACAGTAAGATAGGACATTGATCAAATAAGTAGAGAAGGATTAATTTCCGAAACTGATCAGCACAAGCCAGTGTATATTGAAAGAAGGAGCAGACAGCAGTCTTGCCATCAGTAGCCTATGGGGAAGCAGCTGATGTTCTGGGGCTCGATCATGGAAGATGTTTAACACTGCGATTTCAATCATACCATCTGAAAAACTGTCATAGAGCAGTGATATCAAATGTGAGCAGGAGTTCTGGCAGGTAGAATCCATGTTGCTACAAACTCCGTGAGAAGCTAAGCAAGCCTTTGTGTGGCTTTCAGAACAGAAATCAGCTAATATATTCTTGCAGCTAGCAATAAGGGAAAATGTCAATGTGTGGGGCACAGCTCAGCATCAGCTATTCAAGTCTCACAAGATGCATTCAGATCAGTCTGAAATGTAAGGTAATGAAAATTAGCAAGAAACAAGATACAAAGGCACAGTCAATTATAAACAGGATATTAAAGTCTGAACAATTCTGTCTTACTTGTGTTATCTGCATATAAAGGCAAAATTGCAATGTGCCTCTTTAGAATCTAGTATCAGTTGGAGTTACATCTATTCCTGTCTTTTGATCTTTTCATATCTGTTTTGCAGCTATGAAAATAACAGAGGATACAGTTGTCATTTCTAAATTAAATCATAAATTGACCTCTAGCAAGTTCTGCCTATAAGCTACAGATGACAGCACCATCTAATTCTGTCTATGTGGAAGGGATATGGTACAAAAATCAGCCATTGGCCAATCAAAATTGGCCATTGTAATTCATAAATTATCTTCTTAGTCAAGACATTTTCTAGACCTTTTCTTGAAAAAGGAATGCATATTTTGGCCTGCTGGTAATAGAAGTACATGCAGAGGCAAGTAAAGTGGCATTTGCCAAATAAATTAGCTGAAGGTTGACAAATTTGCCAGAGCAGAGAATTTAGCACTGAAGTTTAGAAACAGCTCCTTAACAAAGAAAAACCTAATTGAAATGTGAATCCAAAGATAGGTCTAATAAAGGCATGCATTCTGAAAGCAGAAAGTTTAGTTTTGCCCAAGGCCTGAATGATGATCTGAAAACCATACTTGCTGTTACTTAATCTTAGAGGTGCTTAAATTTGCTAGCTGGGTACTTCATCTGTTTTAAAAAGCAAAAGGCCATTCAAACTGCTTATCAAAGTGTCCGAAACCAGGCACTCCAGTTCTGAGCAACTCAGGACTTGACTCTTGTCCTTACTCTGGTCAAAGAAGGGATAAAATTCATGACCTCTGAGTTTAGATGTCTTTAATGTTCAGACGTCTATGTCTGTGCAAACCAGTGGAAAGGAATGTTTTAAAAAGGGACAGATTTTATAATCTCTTCAGAATCAATGGAAAGGAATAGGTATTTCTGCTGCAGTATTCACCTGGTCTGTTTTCAATGTCTGTATCAGAAGATGAATCATAGCCTTGATGTGCCCAAGTGGCTGTCTGCACTGTAGACATATAAAATAGATTAGATTAATCTTGCCAAAATAGTTTTTTGCTAAATTCCCCTAAGGAGTTTCATCTGATAAATGACCTCTCAGTGTCTTATACACATCTAAAGAATCAAGGATGCCCGAACAACTTTTAGGTGTCCACTTTTTACATAATAACCTACTAAGATATTTGTTTATTCAGGAAGCTGGAGACCAGCCCAAACCGCCCAAACCTCAGCTCTGTGTAGTTCAGTCACCTGTGGTTCTTACAAGAAAGTGTATATTTTCCTGGTATAAGTAGTGCTGACTGATGGAAAGACTCTCCATTCCCAATTTTTAAGGAAAGTCTCAATGCAAATAAGAATTTTCACTTCATTTAGACAATAAAATTAGCTGAAATCTGTAACCTGTGGCTTGTGTAATTTTGATGTTGTGGTATGTTTCATGTTTTCTGTCGCATGTGGCCAGGCCACTTTCCTTTTATTCTGGTTTTTGCTGCCAAGAACATTTCTGTATTTCATACAAAGTGAATCATTTCTTGAAATGTGTAAAATGGGAGAAGTATCAGTGCCCAGGATCTGGTTATGGACCAGTTTTTGCTCTGTGTCCAGTTTCAGGAACTTGTGTTCCTTTCCTGAGCTGTGAAACACCTTTCAACAGATGGAGTGTAAAGCTGGACCCACCTCTAAGTCCACACATTGATGATTACACAAAGATACCCCTGGAGAGGAGAACTGCATTCCCTTCAGATGTGTATTGTGCGTCTGCATCTCTTAACATTCATGTCTTGACCTCATCTTCATCCTAGCCAATTCTTCCTTTTTTTTAAACATATTTAACATATATCTAACACAGGAATTATTTAATCTTCTTATTGACAAGTACAATCTTTCCTACAGAGGCTGTGTAAATGCATGCACATTGAGACATGAACCTCATCAAAGAAAATTCACTGTTATTCCTCAGCAACAACAGATTTACCTTCCCACCCCAGCTTGTATATGGTTACTTTCCTTCTCCCTGTCCCTGTCGCTAACGACCTTCCTTTCCTTCTTGTTTAGGCAGTCCGGTTATACGTACCCTGTCTAAACCAAAGTCTCACCTATGCTCTTTCTAATGCCACCTGAAGCATTTTTCTCTTCTGGAAAGGGCCCAGCCCCTTTTTTCTACCAATATGTAGTGTTTCAGATGTCACAGAACTCTTCAGAGGGAAGGACTGGCAGTTGTACCGATTCCAGAAAGCCTGGTGTAAAAAACCCCAACAATTCTAATACAGAGGCAGTGCACAAGTTTGTTACAGCTGGGCCTGACTGTGCCCCAGCATGGAATCACTTGGCAGCTTTTTACATAAAGGCAAAAATAAAGCCAAGAAATTATTTCTTGCCTATCCTTTCCCTCATATTACCACCTAAACTTCTCTTTTCCTCTACCACAAGAAATAAACTACTGCCGAAATATGAAAATAAAATCAGTCATTTGTGTGAAAAATTGTGAAGATTGTAATTTTCAATTATTCAGAGTTATTAATTGGATTTAATCTTTAAATTCAAACTGTTTGGACAAGAAGAACAGCATAGGCACAGTATTTTCTATTTTGTTATATCTCTTTCACTTCCTAAAGGAATTGAATATACACCCATCTTAGAATAGTAAGGAAAATGATCACATGATTAAAAATGTAAAGGTCTGTTTTATGCCAGGATTTTTGACAGAAAGAAGAGGTTTTCATGAATGTCAAAATATACATTAGTTAGAATAACAAAAGTAACAACAAAACTATAACTAATAATGGCAATCAACTTTTTTTCTGTGGCAAATGCTTCTTGAAGTTACCAATTTTTTTTTTTAAATCCATCCCAAATGTTGTTCTTTAGGAACAATTTAATTATGAAATTCTAGAGAAAATCTGAGTTTGGGAGTGGTGGTGCATTTTATATGGGAAAGGAGAACTAAAAATTATTAATAATGGTATTTTTATCTTTCATTTTCCTACTAAATATGGAAAAATATTTGAGGTTAAGTTGAGCTTTGTCATTTCTTTTTTTCTTTCTTTTCTTTCTTTCTTTCTTTCTTTCTTTCTTTCTTTCTTTCTGTCTCTTTTTTTCTTTCTTTCTTTCTTTTTTCTTCAGTATGTCATCTTTATTCAATTTTCACCTTATATAAAGGTGAAACTACGACAGAAAAGTAGTAAACATTTTTTCACTAGAAAATAAACAATTCTTTTATGTAAAAATTGGGGTTTTTTTAATTCCAAAATGTTTAAGATAATATGACCATGCACATTTCAGTGAGTTCATGTCATAACTGTCCTATTATAATGACAAAGACATGACTATCCTGTCCTGTCATAGAGTAAGTCCTAATGCAATTCATCGAGTGTAGCTTTCCACTGGTACCTCACAATTTGTACCTAAGTTTCAAATCCCAAGAAAACATGCATTATTTAGATGTATCATATATTTACCCTCTACACTGCAGTGTAAAGCTCGTATGACTTATTTCTGAGTGTGTTTCTTTAAGGATATGTTTAGTATTGCTACAGTAACCTCATTTTTTATTGAATACAGGAGTGAATAACTATGTTAAACCTGCATGATTTGTTGGCATTAAAGCTAAGGATGCCTCTAGGCACTGTTAACTTATGCATCATCCCTTACTTAATTTCTCTGTTTTGTTTTAATTTGTAAACTGTCTGTGATCTGGAATGTACATTTTTCAAGTAGGTTTGCTCCACTGGTATTACCTTGCACTCCTGAGTATATGGCTTACTTTATAATAGGTGCAGAGGAACAGAGTTTATTAAATTGTGGTAATACTCTTTACATGTTTCATAAGCGTACAAGAATTCCATCTAAATGAGCGGTTTAATTTTGCGTCTCTCATGCCTAAAATTACATTCGTGCTGACTTACTAAATACAAAATGATCAGTCCACTGCTCGAGTTTCTTAGTTGTGTCCTTTTCCATTTTAATGGTCTTGTACAGAACCAGACCACACTTTAAGTTCATGAACCCTCCTTAAAATGTTTGATTTTGCTGGTAGTTTTTAGCTCAACCAAACTATCAGATGCCTTCTCTTTTTTTCAGTCAGATTTTAGGTGCTGCCCAAGATTTTTCTTCTGCCCACCTTTTCTAAGTCCAGTTCTAATTTGCAAATTAGACGTAAGAAGTGGTATTGATGTCCTTTCCTAGAATAAGTTCCTTCTAATTGACAGATATAAAGTGATCAGTTTTCTGGTCACTTTAATTCTGTGCTTTTATTTCCTTTTAAGATTTAATTCTGTTAATAATCTTGCGAAGAACCATCAGAACCCATAAACATCACTGAAAATTAAGCTGGCTGGCTGGCTGGTGTTTAGAGATGCTTTTTCAAAACAGTAGCATTGTAGCAAGAGTAATGTACTTGCTGAGACTACAGCTTGAACTGCAGATTGGAACATTAAATTCAGGCCCGCACAAACACATCAATTATGCAACTTTTATTCTTCATTGGTTGTTTAGTAGGTTGTCTAACCAGTTTAAGATGGAAAATTTCAAAATTGAGGGAAATTATAAGTGAAGTTGACCGAGGGAGATTTAGAAAAAAAAAAGCAGGATTAAGAACTAGAAATTTTTATTAAAGTGAATACAGAAAATTAAAATTTTACTGTCAAAAAGGGGGCAATTTCTCCACATCTAACTAACTAAACAAACAACTGGGAAAAAAAATTTGTATTTAGGAGGGAGGAAAGAGTAATCAATATAAACTAGTTGGTCTAAAGAATAAATTCTTATAAAAGAAGCTGAAATTATTGGGAAAAATTTGTAGGGTATGAGGAATATTAAACAAGATGTCTTTAAACAAAATTCAGTGCTATGTCCCTACTACTACATGGAGATAAAAAAAATATTAACGATGGTTTTATGTTCAGGAAAATAAGGAATAAAATCCTGATATTACAATTGTAAGCATTTTGTTCTCCACTGATTAATTCAGATGAGACTATACAACAGATTCTAGAATCACAGGTTTTTTAACATTAGTAGAGATGTCTGGCACCCCGGAGTCTTAGAAGAGACAACAGAGACCTCTGGCTTCATAATATGAAGATTTTCAGGGTAAAATGTAGTGTATCAGAAAACTCTGGAAATTTTTTGCTAATATTCATGAGGTAAGTGTAATGATTCTTGCAACTACAGAGTACTTCATAGCTAAAACTAAGATATAACAATACTTTAGAGTTCAAGTTAATTCAAGTTAATAAACATTGCAACCAACAGTGTGGTAGTTTTCTAAAGAAACATATTTTAACAAATATTTCATTTTCTTAGAAGGGTGCGAGTTTGCTTACTAAAAGTAACTCCATAATCATAACAGATTTTGTATGCACTGCCTATATTCTGATTAGTTAGTGTTACAGAGCATCAATAAAAGTTGTGTTAAAATTGATTTTAACATGGAGGACTGACATACCTCAGGAAATTTTTCTTAATGGGGAATTGTTGGAAATGGCATTTCCAGTGATGTACCCTGGCAATTGACGGAGTGTCTGGCTTTTTGTAATTTTTTTGTTGATATAGAAATAAATATATAAATAACTGCCGAGGGAAGTGTGGAATCCTTGCATGGATCTCCTAGGCTTCAAATCAGCGCTCCGTACTCACAGCTCTGAACAGCCACATTGTCCATTTCTTCTCATGTGGCGCTCGTCTGCTATTCCACCTGAAGTTTTTATCACTATTAAAGGATTGGGGGTTTTTGTCAAATATCTTGACTGTTTGAAAGCCTGAGCATTATTTGTTCCATATGTTAATCGAATCCCAGACTTTAAAGCTTCTTAAATTTTATTAAGTCTTCACAAAGTTATACACCAATGTTATATTATATGCTCCATAAACACGTGTATCGATTTCTTGTCTTTAAGGACCTTTATCAGACCTCAAGGATTATTATCTATACAATCTTATATTTAATTGCAAATCTGTACCTAGATGCATTGATTTGGAATCTTAATAACTTGTAAATAATATGTTGCTAGTTTTTGACACTGTTCAATTTAGATCTAAATTTAGTATCCCCTAGATTAATGTCACTGGTTTTTTATCTTCAGTTCAATCTCTAAAAACATGTTAGCATACCTTTTCCAGTTTAACTGTTAAGCTTATACTTTTCGTCATAGTCTTAAACAAAAGATAATTAATTGCTTACTTCATGTGGTACCTTTTATTTCCAAATTTACATTCCACTTCTTGAACCGTAAGTAAATATCAGTGACTAAAAATGCAATATCACAATCCTTAAAAAATGATTATCTTATCACTGAAAAATATGAACTTTAGGTTATGTTTCTTGTTGATGCATGATGCATGTAAATGTCTTTATGAGCGGTTTTGTGAGCATATCCACAGGAGAATTGCTCTGTTTTTGCTATTTCAGTCCATCTTCAGTCATTCTCCTGTGTTTACTTCTCTGGTGTTTCCCGTTTTGCCTTCATCTACAAATTAACTGTTTCCAAGTGTAGCTCAGGTAGATCATTCCTGCTGGAGCAGGAACCCCTTACAATTAATCGACTGCTACTTTGTTTGGGATCTCAGGAGTGAATTAATTGCGCAGTCATTAAAGCTTCAAGGGAATGGCTAGTTTATTTCCATCACTTGGATGATTAACACAAAACAGTGGTTTCTACTGTGCTCTACAGTAACAGTTCAGCATTTGGTTTCTCTTCTGTTTGGGAAGTTTCCCTTTTCCTATAGATGCTACTCATTCCCATGCTGTTGACAGGTTTGTGAGAAGAACAGCCTAAGTGTGATCCTAACCTCTTTGCAACTTGCAAGGTTTTGCCTCATTCAGGACTTTTGCAATCTTCAGCAGAATGAGGACGACATTTTTGTTTTCAGAGCAGAGATGAAAGAAGCTGAACTCTTCATATGTGGATCTGAACTGTGCCAGTTAAAATTCCAGATTTAAACTGTTTTATAATACATTCATACACTGTAAAATAAAATAGCATTCAATCAGGGATGGACTTATGAGGGAGGGAGCAGATGAACATTCCTTTCATCACTTCTACTGTTTGGTGTGAAAATATTCACATAGGGAGAAATGCGACTCAACCATCCCCACCCCTGCCTTGCTCAGCACCTCAGAGTGTCAATATGGATGCAAAAGTAATCTTTATTTAAGGTATAGTAAAAATTCTGATACCTTTGCTTAATATCTGAAAGGGCCTAATTGGTTCTAAGTTTCTGATTTACTAAAATATTAAACCTCATGAAAGAGTAGCACATAAAACATATTGCCAATAGAGGTGCAGCACTCGCAGCTAACAGGCAGCAGGCAAGTAGATGTGTATTCCTTGCATTGCTCTTGTTTTCCTCTATGTTTTCTTATTTCAGCAATTTAAAATTTGCAGATATAATCTTTAGGGAAATTTGTGGCAACATAATCAATATTATAATTAATAGAAGAAGACTTTACAAACAGGTAAGAAATTCTAACTGGTGATAAGTTGCTGATTTTGTTATAATTTTGGGAAGACAAATGACTTGACAGTAAGTCTATGCAGTTAACCATTACTCTAATTAAAGTTTCCAAATAGGGGGATGTTCTGACTGCTGGAGAGGCTTGGGAAATAAGGAATGCCTTGCTTGGTCTATAAGGGCAACCTGATTTCCATGCCTCTGTAAAATGGCTCTGTTAATTTCAAGGCAAGACTGCAAAACCTGGAGCATCAGGTAGAAAGAATATTTTGCAAAGAGCTGCTGTAAAAACATGAAACTTATACATATTTATTCAATCAGAAAAGCCATATAAAAACTCAAGACTAATAGACTATTTCTCCAGTCAAGCACATTGTTTTTCATTACTGCTTCTGTTGGTAACCAGTTAGGACCTCATCTTCTTTCTGTGAAGTCAGTAAATACATTTCTGTCCTAAGAACAGTACTGGTTCACAAGGAATTGCAGATTGTGTCCTCAGTGGTTTTTTTGGGAGTGGGGAAATAACAAACCTTGGTGTTCCAGCTGCAGAAGGTAGATAGTCTGACAGCTAGCTAGCCATCTTACGGGCAGGCCAAATTTTAAACTTCTTCAAAAACGCTAAAAAAATGGAAAAGAGTGTTTCACATGTCATCTTCCTGTAGATGATATATGCCTTGGGGTTTTTTGTCTTTTAGATAACTCAAATCTACTCCAGTCAAATGTACACAGAAATTGTGTGTGTATACACAAACACAGATTTGAACCTGAATCTGCCATGTGGATATAGAGTGAATAAAGCCTACTTCTGAGTTGAGTTTTTCTGTTTCTTTTATTAAAAAGAAGCTCAATAACACTTTGTTTTCATCTGGATATGGAACAGGAAACACTGAAACTGGAAAAGGTTTTTGATAAAGGCAAGCATTTCTTGATGAGTTCTCCATATGCCACTTTCATCTCTCCAGATGCCTTTGTCTGTGTGTACTGTGCTTTATACAGGGATACCTAGCTGAATTTTAATGGTCCCTAAATCAGCAATGTCTTGGAGGACAGTCTAGATAAACAAATAGTCTTTTTTCCTCTCATAAATTGAAGCAAAATATTTTAAATTTCATCTTTTTCTGCTGTGTTAAACTGTGTCACATTTTACAATAACACAACACAGCATGAAGGATTATACTTTGACCAGATATCATTCAGCCTCTGTTGAGCTGGTTTACTATCTCCCTCCTTTTCAGCTCCAGTCTCCCTGTCTCCACACACATCACATTTTGTCTGTCCTCTGCCAGCATCCCTGTCATGGGAATTTTTTCATGTTACCCTTTTTCTTCTCCCACTCAGCCCCACTCCTCCCACCCTTACAGTTTCTCTTCAGTTACAGTCCCCCATCAGTTTTAATTCAAGCAATCCTTCATGGGTTCTTTTTCTTTTCTTTTTCTCCTTCTCTTTCTCTTGCTTTCTCTTTATCTTATTTTTCTCTTTTAATATATCACTGTGTGGTTTGGTTCCTGATGTGATGCCCCTTGTCTTTTGGCAGCTTCTCCTTCCTCCTGTCTTTCACAGATCCTTCACATGCTGCCTGTCTTGGAAGATCTGGCCCCCTCCACATTTTGCTGCCCCTCAGATCCCCTTAGCGGCTCTGTGCTGTTTCCACTCCACTGAAACAGCCCTTTCCAAGGTCAGCTGTGACCTCTTCTCTCTATAGACCTCCTTTCTACTCCCATTCATCTCAGTCTATTGGCTACATTCAGCAAAACCTATCATTTTCCTTGCCTTAATCCTGCATGGCACTTCAGTTTCGTAACTCCTCTGTAAATGCCCTTCAATGGTATCTTTCTTAAAATTGCCTTCTTCTTCCCTTCCTTCCACTTAACACTGAAGTCTCATGGGGCTCCACTTGTATTATTTTTATTTCTCTTTCCCTTATACCTATTATTCCTGATTCTGGATGGCATCATTCAAAAAAATCAGACTCTCTATTTTCAACTTTCTTGTACTTGAGCTTATGTCAACATATGCATGCATGCATATACATACTTATGTAACAGCTTTAACAAGATTATTCTAACTCCACATTGAAAAATGAGATCTCCTTCTCTTTACCTGCATTTATTCTTCACTCTCCTTTACTTTCCCCATTATCATATGGGGATTCAAAAATTCAGAATTATTTCTATCCCTTGTTGTCCTCCTCTAGGTTTTAAACAGGACTCATGGGTGAGATCACTTTCTTCTCCCCTGATGTTCCCTACCAAAACCATCTGGGCATCCCAGTGTAGTAACCTCTTACATAAACTGCCATGATGTCCGTTCACCCTTGCACCTCCATCTGCATTACTGCTGCAATATTTCTATAGCTGCTCATTCTAATTTTGTCCATTTCTTCCACTTTCTCCTACTTTACATTTCATATTCTCGTTATACCTGTTGATATCACACCACTGTTCATGTTGATTCCCATTCAACATCTCATAATCTATGTACGAAGTACAAAACTGATTGTATATTTTGTTCCCCATATGTTCTTTGTGAAACTTGACCTCTCTTAAGTGGTTAGGATGCCTGCACATCCTTATGCCTCAAATGTGCCTCTGGTATACATCTGTGCTTTCAAGAAAAACACAGGGGGACATCAAGACTGAGCCTTTACAAATTATTTCTCATTGTGAGCAGTGAGCTCTGTACTGTAGTGGCCAAATAAATATATACTTAGTATTTATACACATTTGATTTCCCCAGGACAGTGGGAGTTTATTGCCAGAACAATATTGCCAGAAAAATAGTGACAAATAAAAATAAGACAATATAATGCAAAATGGAATACAGTCAAAATCCCTAGTTTTTCTCAAAGTGTTCAGTGACAAAGGAAAGGTCTATTGCAGGTTTTTTTTCCTATTTGTGAGAATAACAGGGAGCTTGATTTCCTCAATTAGCAGAAGGAGCAGAAGGATGTACTTCACATTGTGCAGGGTGAAAGAGGAACAGTCAGAAGCACTGCTTCTCGGGGGGTCATGCTGCAGTGAGCAAATGAGGTAGTATTTCAGCTGAACTGGAGAGAACATCAGGGGAAAGAAAACACTGCGAAACCAGTGACAGTGAATAAAGGTGAGTATGCAAATCGGTAAAATTCTCCTTCCTAGCCATATGCAGAGGTATGCAACCCTTTCCTATTTTTTTTTTTTTCATATTCTTCAGATTTATTAGCAAACGCAGCATGATGGTAGCCATGGGAACACTATTAAAGTTGTATCTAGTTTACCAGGCGAGCGGGACTTTGCAACCCCATAGGATGCTGTTCAAAGCATTTTATAGATTTTTTGTCCACATTTCGGTGTTGCAAATATATGTACTGTAGCATAATTGACAGGGGTTATTTTGCAATACCTGAAAGTTTTTCACTAAACTCTTTGTATAATTATGTAATTTAGTTTTTAAGGAAAAGCTGTCATACAACCAGAATACAATATACATTATCAAATTTATTCCCCAGGCAATTTGTTTCATTTCATTTTTTAATTTTCATTCCCTTTCCCCAATCTCTTACAAGTGTAAAATGCCTTACACCCATAAAATGTGTATAAGACCAAGGGTGAGCCCAACACAAATATGTTTATTCTCATAGCACAAATCTGCAGTCTAGAGCAAAATATGATTCACTTTTCCCTCCAAGACTGGTGTATGTCATTTCATGAACTGGCAAACTCAGTTTGCCCTGGTAATCCCTGCACGTTGAGATTACTTCATGCTAAGGATTTTGAAAGGGAAGAAGTTGTGTGGGGGCAACCAGGGAGGGGATGAAATACGTGCAGATGAACCAGGTTCCACGTTTGCTCAATCCTGGCTCAGAGTGGTTGTGCAGCAGACACTATCCAAAAATGCCAGTGCTATGGCTCTCAGATGCCAGGATCTCCTCTCATGCATTGTGTTCTGGTGGCATACATATTGCGTGGAGATAGAATTCCCTCCCCATTTTGGGCCTCCTTCTAAGAATATGATATCTTTCAGGGCAATTTGATTTCATGTCTTTCACAGTTGTGTTTATGACATGAATTTGGGAAGAACAACAGCTTCTGCCAAAAAATATTAGCAGGTCCATCTTCATTCTTACCACCAGCCATTTAAATGGAAAGACAAACAAAGTGGCCCCTATCTCATTTTGCAGGGATATTACTGGTGAAACACCATCAACTCACAGCACGTGGTTTTACTTTTGGTTTCCTGAATCAGGAAAAACTAATGATTTTCATTATAGCCTTATTGAACTAGGCCGCTCTTTCCAGCACACGTAATATCAATTAGAAATTGCTTTGTATTTTGTATGACTATTGTACCAGATATTGTTGCCTGACAAAGTTACAAAAATTTCATGTTTAACTGTCAGCATTGGTGCCACCTTGGAGTGTTCTTCGATGCATTTCCTAGTTGTAGGAGACAAAACTATAAAAACACTGGAAAGAAAATGCCTGTGTGACAATGCTTAGCAGCACCATGAAGAAGTGGTGCTACTGAACTTGGGAAAACTTTGTGATCTTTCTGCCTTCAGAGGGAAGGGACTTTTTACTTCAAGTAGCAGAAATCTTTCTGATACTCATTCTGACTCTGTTTTCCTACAGCCGTCCCTGTTCTTAGAAAACACACAGATAGTGTTTTATACCTCATGAAGGAATGTGCCAGATCAAGTTTTCATTACTTGGACTTACAATTATCCAGTAAAGCACACCAGTCAGAAATGCCCAGACTGGCCTTGGGTGTTTTGTAGCACTGGGGGGAATGGAAGAATGAGAAACCGAAGTATCCAGTCTGTTGTCAGTAGGATGTAGGGAAATATAAGAGAAAAAGATAAAATTGCCATGGTGAAATAAATTTAATGAAAATAGTTAGAAGGAATATTATGGCTGTGGCAAGCAGTGACAAATACTGGAACATAAGTGGTTTCAGGCTGAGTAACAGTCACAGCAGAGAGCTTCCTGCAGAAGAAAGGCCTGGAAACACCCATTTGCTACTGAAGGGTACAAACATAGAGGTACAACTCTGAATGCTCTGTAGTAAAAGGAGACATGGCTACAAAAACCCCAATACTCCTGTAAACAGATCCTGTGAAGGAAGCTCATTTATTAAGAGCTAAGTGGTTTTTCCCACATCAGATATTTATATACACAGGTAAGATACCCTATGAGCCTTATCTTCTCCAGGCTGAACAGTTTCAACTCTCTCAGGCTCTCCTTGAATGACAGATGTTCCAGTCATAAGGTCCAGCCTTTCTGCTGGACTGTCTCCAGTATATTCATACCTTTCTTGTACTGGGGAGTGCAGCACTGGTCTGAGCACTCCAGATGCTTCTTACCAGTGCTGAATAAAGGAGCAGCATCACCTCCCTCAACTTGCTGTCAGTGTGGTAGTATAGTTAACACTGTGGTCCTCTTTTACTTGGTAATTTAAATGCTAAGAAGTTCTTTCTCCTCCTTTGCAATGACACCAACAACTTCAGAGCACTCAATAAAGGATTGTATTATCTGAAGTTTGTAATGGATATTCTTTTGACATTGTATTTCTTCTAGAGAGGTGCTTATCACTTAGAACTATTTAAGCTTGTAATGTCTAATTAATAAGTGCAGGTAAAGATTATCGAAACAAATAATCAAGCACTGCCTGTAATGAGAGCAGAGCATTTTAAATCTATTGGCCAATGGCCTGTAATGTCTATAGTATTGATCAAATATCCATTTTCTGAGCATCTGATAAGCAAGAGCACTTCCCACAATCAAGATAACTAACAATACAGCCTGTGATCTTCATGTTAGGGAGTTTTAAGGCTGAGCTGCCCTGCAAATGACAGGGAGCCAAAAGCCGTGGCAACAGCAAGACAAGCAGGGTAGTGCCCTCCCCAGCAAGTCTCAGCTTCCCTAAAGACTGAGAGCAGAGTGCGGCTGACATAGCCCAGGGATAGCCAGCCCCACTGGCAGTGACACAGCGGGTCTGAGGTCTACCCAGCCAGGCAAGACAGACCAGACACAAAGCTGGGTACAGCATGCCTGCAAGAAGCTCAGGAAAGGACCTGACATCAGACTGGACACTTTGTTTACTTATCCTTTCTGTTCCCTCTGATGTTACAAAACACCCAAGCCCAGACCCAGTCTTGGCAGTTCTGACCGGTGTGCTTTACTGGGTAACAGCGTGAATGTGTTTCCTGATTCATGGGCAGAGGATGCACAGATGGAGGGTGAGACTCAGGCTTCTCCTGGCTCCTTCTCCCAACAGAGCTGCTTTCATGGCAGTCAGCTCCAAGGCAGCACATCTGCTCCAGGTCAGAGCAGATTCTGAGGCAGCCCAGGCTTTGGGACGAGGATGGGACTGGAAGCTTCAGGAATATGCTGAAAGACCTTACAGGACAATTATAAACTGGTGATGCAGTTAGGGTATTGTCAGTTTATCCATACCCTTCACTAAGTCATCAAATACTTATTTGATGACTTTCTGGTCTATTCTCAAATATAGTACATTGGTTTAAATTTCAGCCCTGTGTCTGTAGTTCTCAACAGGAGCAAAGCAGTGGTATGAATTTACCATGTAAATATACTCAGTAGAGTTACCTTCTGTGAGCTGATCCTTACAGAAAGCTCTTGCTAAGACCAGTGGAAGTTTTCTTTGGGAGCCTGCAGCAGCAGTAGGTGCTGCATGCTAAAGTGTTTCACTTATGCTGGGGAGTCCTTCTATTTAGTAAAACACATCGCCTGTATTGATTGAAGTTATCCATCTACTTGCTGCATTACTTTATCTCTAAGAGGGGTCTGATTCAGAGTAGATGTCTTCTCTGTGGCAAATATGTACGGTGTATTACAGATTTAACTATGATATTTATCCCTTACAGGAGACCTGGTTTTCAATTCTCATGCAAATGGATTCTTCTGTTCTGGAACAGCAAACACTGAAGTTTAAGAGAGTTTTTAACACCCCTTTTCCACTATTTTGAAAAGTAAACCTTATTTATTCTTTGTGACTCAGGAGCTTAATGAATCCTTTTAATTACAGTCATACATTGCTGATACAAAGAAATACAAAATGTTTAGATTTGTCCATTATTTTAAGTTTGGCATATACTAGAAATATGTTTTTCTCTTTTAATTTACCCCTCAGCAGGAAAGAATAGAAAAATATAGATTTCAATTAGTGATGAACAGTAAGTTTGAATATATATTTTATACTTGAATTGGAAATACTCTTTCTATGCTGCCCCTGGTAGATAGTGTGGCAACCACAAGGTACCTACCTCATTCACTTTTGTGGCATCTGTACCTCAGTAAACATCATTAGATAAAAATAATCAAAGTGGAAAACAATATTTTGAGAAGATATCTGGCAAATCCCAGATACTGCAGTGTTTAAAAGCAGTGACAACAGATTTAAAATGTTATTTTGAGGAAGTATATCTCCCTTTGACTAGCAAAGAGTTAACATTGCAGCAGAAATAAGCTGAAGTGAGCATAAAGAAGAGCTCTTGCTAATGTGGCTTTTTGTATCTTTTCTGACTCTTCCAGGTTAATATTAAATTTTGCTGAATATTAATTTATAAAATATTGTTTTAAAATTAACAGAAAATTTTCATTATAGCAAGAAGTATATTTGCTGACAATAAGATGTACACTACCTACAGTGTTCATGTTTCTTTCATTCAATCCATTTTGAAGTACAATCCTAAACACAGTAAAATAATGACAGAAAATAAGAAAAGTCATTATTCTTTTTGATTTTCATCTATTTTGATACCATTTTAGACAAAATTTGAGCTTACTAAGATCATGTGGTGCATAAATTAGAGAAGTTCATTAGGAGACAAATCTGTTTAAAGGGATTTCCATAAATGCCAGTGAATGTAAGAAAGCATGTTATAGTCCTTTAAAAATCTGAGATATGTTATAACAGGACTGAACAAAAATATTCTCTTTTTCATGTGTTTTACCTACATTGTTGCAGAAGACTGAAATCATGCAGGTACAGTTCATTTCAAGATGATGTCTGAACGAGGGCATCTGAATGGGAGATGGTTCCCAGAGCTCCCACTGCAGTCAGCGGACTAGAAACTTAGGTGCCACATAGGGGTGGCTGTCTGGTGACATCTGAGACACTCTCACATGTCCCTGACATCACACAGGGGTGGCAGATCTGTGGGAGACCCATGCTTTTATTGGAGGCCAGATGGGCAAATCCTCACTCCATGCAGATGACACCAGGCAGCAGAGTGTGGGTGGATGAACTGAGCTCCCTGTCTCCACAGCCTGGAGTGGGAGTTTAGACACCTAGCACACAGGGACACCTTCATCTTGAGATTTTAATCCAGAGCCAAATCCCATCTAAAAAGCCAGAGAAAAGCTGCATACATAAATTTCCACAAAAGAAATAGGTGTACATTTTCTGCCTTTTAAATGCTCTGTGTCATGACAAATACAGACATCACATTTGTGCACGCTCCAGAAGTTAAATAGTAAGTGTCATATGAAACTAATTCTGCACCACATGATGGAAGATTGCGTGGTATAAATGCATTTCCACAGTGTCAGATAAAACTGAAAATCTGTGACTACTGCAAAGCAGCCTGATTTATGTCTGATGTGCTCTGTGATGCATGCTTGCTCAAATTCCATCATAATCAAAGTAATTTTTCAAATCCATTTGCATGTGTAAAATAGTTCACATCTGCCTATGATCACAACTTCCAGTATTAGTGGTTCCTGTAATTATATGCAAGTCAACTCACTGAGTATATCTTCTGCTCAAGGTCTAAAAGCCTGTATTTTCTATCTGCATTGAAGACATGCAAGACACTGCATTAAACTTTACCAGGCTATGAGAATGCTTATGCAAGAAACTATTGAAAATATTTATGTGAAAGAAAATGTGTGTACTCTAAGTGCATAATCCATCTTCATATCAGTGTAGTGTAAATACCAGGTGTGTAAATCATACTCAAAAAAGTCACAAACACAACTAACAGCATATTTTGCAAAGCCTTATTGCATTCTGTGAAACCATCAGCATTTCTAAGAATTCAACACTGTGGGAATCCATATACTGGTTTCTCAATATACTTTTAAGATTTGCAAAGTTCAGGAATGTTTAACCACACACATCCACCGCTAGAATCTAAACAGATAGCATGCAGCTAAAATCTACATAGTTAGCAGAGTCCCTGCTTACAATCCAAACTTTAGGAGGGCTTGGCAGGTTCAGAAATCCCTCACATATTGGTATCAAATGTTTCTTTTCAGGACTGTTATCATATACACAGTTAGACTGGTTTGTGTTCTTGCTAAGGTTTTGTATTTCAATATGCTCATGGATCATCATAAATGCATGAAATATACATATTATGCATAATCCAAAGATACACATATACTTCTATAATTGACAGAAAAACTTAGTAACAGCAGATTACCTTAGTGGTTTGGTGGGGCAGATAAGTTTACTGAGATCTTCCTGGTCACCTAGAAATTCAGTCCCCAAACTGCTATGAAAGTTTCCCTTCCCAAGCAAAGACCGCACATTTGCTACTTTTTTCTCAGTCCCATAGAAAGATGATGGCATTTTGTCTGTGCTTTTCAACTGCACTAGCAAAAGATACAAAATATTTTGCTCTTCTCTGAGAATCTCAGTTTAGTGAAAATCCTGATTAACAGAAGAAAACACAACATCATACCCAAAGTAGTACCTTTATTTTAAAATGTCTACACTAATATTTACTTAATTAAATAAATATTTTTCTGATGTTTAATGCCACACACTCTTCCAGAATTTTGAGTTCTCCCAGAACATGGAATAGTACCAACTCTGACACTCAAACTGACATTCAGTTTTCAGCCTCACATGCTTTGTGATTTAATCTAATTCAGTTGACCTTTCTCTTTGGTTTACTGTATATTTTGGATAATGAGGGAAAAATAAAGGCAGAGATTGAGAAACTTGACTTAGCGAAAGAGCAGCAAATTTTAGTTTACAGTTTTAGATATGTTCTAGGTTAGGTCCCTTCTAATTGCCTTGGCAAAAAGCAAGACTAACTTGCACTCGTTAGTTATTTAGCTAACAAGGAACCATTTTTGCCAATTAGCAGTTCAGACGGCCTGCCAGATGAGGAAATGGTTTTTTTACACTTTAAATGGGAGGTGACTTTCTGCAGCTCAGTGTGTCGGTAGTTACTGTCACAGGTTTCCGTGATACACAGCAGAGATGTAAATCTGCCGAGGTGAGCTCTGTAAGCCGCTCTGTGCTGTCTCAGGGGTGACGGTCAAACCCATCGCCATGGAGACTGACATGAAGAAAACCCTGTCGTATGACACAGAAGAATAAATCAGTGATCAAACCTACGGTGCCCTCCCTTGAGTTACGATCTCCTGAAGCATTATCCTCAGCTTGCTGGGCTGCTGTGCTGGCTGGGAGAGTCAGCTTCCCTCCATGGAAAACATCTCCTGGCATCCAAGCAGGCACGACTCAGTGGCACTGGAGGTCAGAGTACAGCTAAGAGGCCTTTGCGCATTGACTTGAGGATTTGTACCCTTACTAAATACAGAACACATTGTTTTGCTTTCCTTACACGAATCCTGGAGTTATTCATTCCCAATAAACAAAAGACAGATTTACTCACCTTCTTTGTGAGATTAAAGGTAATTTTCTTCTCGATGCAGTTCCTATAGCTTCCTCATAAATGCAAGACACATTTCAAAACCTTATTTTTCTTGCATGTTTCAACTCCCTTGTCTCACTGGTAGGGAATTAAAGCCTCATTTCACTCAGACCCAACTGAGCTGGCATTCCAAGGCCGTTCACCTCCTATGGAGGATGCCCTCTTTAAAGAAAAAGTAATTCCAAACTTGAAAAATGAGAATAAAGATACTGCTAGCACATAAAAGTTGCTCTCTGTGGTTCAAAAGCTGGGAGAAAACTGTCCTGAAAACTGCAGTGTGCAACACCTGCAATCAATTTGTGCTATGTTCACCTGAGAACAAGCACACACAAAAATAAGTAAATAAATAGTCCTGGTTCCTAGATCTTCATTTTGTCTTCTTTCCCTGAATTTTAAAGCAGCCTATACATATAAATAAAAAGTCAGTCCTAGTTACCAGCTCTTCATTTGCTTTTCTCAACCTGAATTTTAAGGCTGGATTTGGGGAAGAGGGGGAGTTTGCGTTTTTCTTGCAGTACCTGAGGCAATTGTGGGCTGAGGGCATGCAGTGCATATTATTTTGCTTTTCAAGATGAGATTCCATCTTCTTGGCTGCGTTCAAGATGGATCTGAATCATATTGATTTGATTAAAAAGTCACCTTAAAAGCATTACTATTGCAGTGACCACCTCCGTGAGACTGAAATATTCCAGACTGCCTACAGAAGTCCCAATTTCACTATTGAACACTATGTGTCTTTAGTACAGCAGTGCAATTTCTGTACTCAAGTTTTATCATTTGCACTATTATATTCTAAGAGTATTAATCCAGTTGACTAGACAAGGTAAGCATTTTTTTAATTAGTGGGATTTGCTGAGACAGTTGATATTCCCTTATCAAATTATTTATTATTAATAACTCACAGGGATCTATTCTGATATGAACCATATAAATTTCAAAAGCGTTTTAGAAGTGGAAGAAGCAACTTCATGTAGCAGAAGAGCTTAGTTCAGGTCTTGATAAAGAATTTCCAGACTTCTAGTCAGTTAATAGAGAAGGAAAGCACTTCTATCTTCCCATAGTGCACAAATCATATTTTTTCATTTTATTTTATGTGTGCTGGAATAAATTAAATGCTTTCAATGATATGGCCATGTTCCTCCTCTGTCCCATCATGCATCAAATTTTTCCCATGTTTCCTACCAAGATTTAGTAACTGTGAAAATAAAACCATTATTCAAGGAACTTCTAGGGTTTTTAACAAAATAAGAAATTTACTCCCCAAGTTCACTTTGAATCAGATTAAAATTATTTATAAATTCATGTTACTACATCAAACACCACTACCTGAAAAAAAAAAAGCAAAGGAAATTAGTCAGAAAGTAGTACAATTTAAAAAAATATTAAAGAGTTCCACAGATAAAATTAAACCATTCCTTTATTTTAATTCAGTATGTAGATAGAGTGTCCATTTTCCATTTATAAAAGAGCAAAATTTTACATTTTGCTTCATTCTGGAGCAAGAGTCCTCCCTCTTTATAAGGTTTCTATTCTACTAAGAATGGAATTAGGCACCTGCTGTTCTGTTTTGATGAACAACATTGAGAGAACTGGAGAGAACTCCAGGAAGAGAACTGGACTCATATTGTCTACGTGAAACAAAACATATGCTCCAGAAAATAAAAATGAACCTTCGTTTAGGAAGAAGGAATGTAGGGCTGGAATAATTTTAAGTTCTTTCATAAGTCAGACACTAAAGAAAAAAGAAATCAAACTCATTTTCCTTGATATCTTCATTACTGGACCCTCAGTCTTTCTTTGTCCATCTTGCATTCCCAGGCAAAATACATTTTTCCTTTTACTGCATAAATGAGTCCTTCTTGGAGAAAGAGCCTACGACTTGCATTTTTATAATTCTCTAACCTTCATGAATTTCAGTCTATGCAAACATTCTGCAAGACAACGCTTTCACTGTGAGGTTGGTCAAGCACTGTAGCAGGCTGCCTGGAGAAGTTCCGGCACCTCCAGCTGTGGAAATGTTTGAAGCCCAAACTGTCTTGGGCAGCCTGCTTCAGCTGGCCCAGCTGTGAGCAGAAGGGTCAGAAAATCTGACCCATCTCCAGAACGTCTGCCAGCCTCAGCCACTCTCTGATTCTAAGATACTCAGAGTTCCTCCGACAGTGGACAAATGTCTCATGAATGAACATCTGAATATTTGTCAGATACAGCAACTGTGTGGCTGCATAGAAACCTCTCCACCTGAAAAACAGCCTTAAGACAAAAAGATGGGGTGCTTTTATCAAGTGCTAGAGACATAAGTAGTACAATTCAAGGCTATCTGCCACAGTCTAAGAAATCTGAACTGTATTATTTCTGGAATATAAGGTTGGAAATCTGAAAACATAAATGTCCTGTTTATTATCTCTGTAGTGCTGGATCTATTCTTGGTTAAGAATCTCAATTCCTTTGTTTTTCTAGCATCAAAAATTTATTTAACACTCTCTGAATAATAGTAACTATGACCAGCTAATTATCGTGTATAGAGATCTGACGGTTGTTCCCAATTCTTGAGTTTATATCTATACCAGAAATTGTCCCATTCTTTGAAGCTAAGGGAAAGTGCCATGACACGGGTTACATCCTTATGCTCACACAGTCTTTCACCCTTCCCATAACAGTACGGCCTGGGAAAGCTCCAGATCACCATCGCTCCTGTTTGTATAGTCAGTCAACAAAAGGTGCAAGGAGCCTCTGTCTTTTCCCTGTGGTCTGAGATGAAGTGCTCTGTGTAGCAGAACACAGAGGCCACCATGGATTCACACTTCCCCACTCTCCTACTCTGATGGGCTAGGAAATCAGCACAAGGCAGTAGGAGACTCTGCACAATTCACTCTAACTATTCCGTTTAGGAGATTTCTTTATTTAATTAAAAGTTGTTGACAATTCATTAGAATGTCCTCCATTTTTCCTGAGAAGAAAAGTTCCCTGGACTGCTCCAATGGGACTCTTGTCTTAAGGCAGAGTGTTTCAGGCCTCATATCCTCATATCAGGGCTACTAACTAAGGAGTAAAAGAGACATTGCCTGAAAAAACTCAGAGGAAATGCTGCTCAGACAAAATATGGATGAATGTAGGTTATTGGGAAGTCAAAATAGCTGTTGTGTTCTTTTCCTTTTCATGCATATTTGAAGAACAATATCTTTCAGCTAAATGTGACACCATGATTCAGTAAAAAGAAAATAAAATTGAAATAACCCCAAAGAATGTGCTACTGTAGAGGTACTGCATATAACTATATAGATGATAATTTGCTGTTGGTTTATGTGATATCTTACCTGTTTCAACCTACATAAAAATATTAGAAGGTAATTCTAGCAAAATGAATTTCTGTAAGCCATAAAATTGATCATTCTTTCAAACAAACCACCTAGCATTGAACCTAGAAAAGGAAAATTTTCCTTAGAAAAACAAACTGCTGTCTCATGACCTATGTTTACTTAGATAAATCGCTCCCTTGGGAAATGCAGACCATGACTGGTTATTAGCAGAATGATCTGCTTCTTTGTGTTACTATCTCTGAATCTGTATGAGTGAGTGAAACAGGGACATGGCACAGATCATGAAAGAGACTATGTCTGTCCAGAGCTGTTTGTAGGGTCCCTGGCAAGGCTTCAGTCTGCAACCACAGATGCTGCCAGGACAGTGCCTGAGCACACCTGAAGACACAGCCTCAACCAGGGGTTGTTGTCAAACAGCAGCATGGATGAAGCTGCGTACAAGGCACGTTGTTTTCCCTACAAGTTGTGACGGCACAAAATCATAGGCTCATAGAAGGGTTTGGGTTGGAAGGCACCTTAAAGATCATCAAGTTCCAGCCTCCCACCACAGGCAGGGACACCTTTCACTACACCAAGTTGCTCAAAACCCCATCCAATCTGACCTTGAACACTTCCAGGCATGGGACACAGCTTCTCTGGGCAACCTGATCCAGTGCTTCGCCACCCTCATAGTAAAGAATCACTTCCTAATAGCCAATCTAAACCTACCCTCTTTCGGTATAAAACCTTTAACCCTTGTCCTTGCCCCTGTAAAAAGTCCGTCTCCTGTTCTCTTGTATGCTCACTTTAGGTAGAGGAAAGCTGCTCTAAGGTCTCCCTGGAGCCTTCTCCAGGCTGACAAACACAAACTCTCTCAGCCTGTCTTCATAGGAGAGGTGCTCCAGCCCTCTGACCTCCTCTGTGTCCCTCCTCTGAACAGGCTGGTGTCCTTCCTGTGCTGGGAACCCCAGAGCTGGATGCAGCACTCCAGGTGGGGTCTCACCACGGCAGAGTAGGGGGTCAGAATCACCTTCCTCGACCTGCTGACCACACTGTTTTGGATGCAGAGGGATGCATATAAATGGGCTTTTCATTATTTGGTTTAAGTGATCCACATTTCCATTCATAGAATAGTAATGAAAGATTATTTTCATCCTATTCTCAAGTGCTGATGGAAATCTCAAATTCATGGATATATTCAATATCTTGTAAAGTATTAGGAGGAAAATAGCAGTATATTTCTCAGTTTAAACATTTCTTTCATGTTGTCTGTTCTAGCCCATCTTGTTAATGTACAGAATGAAGCATTTCATTGTAACAGAAGAAGGAGAAAGATACTCCAAAGAGACTTTTTGAAGTCACTGTCAAACAGTGGAGCTGCACATTCACACAAAAAAGCTGCTGTTAACCCGGGAAAGGAAGTCCCACTGGGGCTACTTAATTGTGTAAGGAAGTCAGAAGAATTTTACTACAGTACCTCAAAGTGCAACTGAGTATAAAGGAATGCGACTCACCCACACATCTCTTAATAAAAACATCACAATAAAAATATGCAGTAAGAAATACTGAGTCAGATGCTTTTTTAAGACGGCATAATTCTATGAGAATCTGACCCACTCCCTTTAATTACAAAAGTAACATTATTTCATCCTAATTTCTGAACAAAGAGAAGGTGGAAGTAGAATTATATATCTATAGTCAAAATATTACAGAAATTGAAAGCATTAAATTTCAGTAACGGACCCAGAGATAATTAAAAAACAGTGTCTTTAAGACACTTCTGTGTTTATTTATGGACTTTATGGATTAAAGTCAGCAAATACAACATGAGATCTTCATGTGGTAGAGTTTAGTGGCACCAGTTTACAAATCCATCTATGGAAAGATCATGCTTTTACAGTAGTATTCTAGATTACTCTGCTCCTGTCATTTTCCACCATAACATAAACAGTGCGTATCACAAATTAAATGCTGGGCTTATAAAGGTACTGCCAATTTTCCTTTTGTTTTTACATTTCAAGAAAATTACAGGAAAGCATAATTTTTGACTCACCACTAAATATTGCTTTCTCATAAGAAATGAGCATCCTGATTTGAAAGTTCTCAAAAGTCAGTAGAGAGATTCCCTTAGACTTCAGTGAACTTTAGATCAAGCCTTACATGAGTCATAGTAGGACAGCATTTAAACTCATTTTATAGGTATTTGCTAAACAATGACCTCTTTCTGATTTTCTTTCCCCAATCATGTTATTCTGTCCTCAGACTGCCATTCACATCAGTGGGAGTTCTTGACATAAATCTAGCAGGAAGTGAGCTCTCCCCCTACTTTTTGTTGTTGCTGTTCCTCAGACAGTTTCACCTCTTTTTTTCTGTTTCAAATCACAAGTGACATCCTATAGCCTAGTTCAGTACCTGTCTAGCTTGATATGCTGAACTTATCCACAGCTTTCTCTCCTCCCACTCGTGTCTTGGTGTCTGGACTCTGCTCACTCATAATAAGACTGTATCTTTGGCAGCCCAGGTGCACAGGAGACCAGCACAGTGTAATCAAAAGAGACTGGAAACACACCCTCATCAGCCTGTCTTGCCATCCTTTTGGCAGTCTCACCCCAAGGTAAGCTTCGTCTGTCCCAAACTCTTGTACGATTAGCATCTCTTTTAGGCTAGGTGTCCTGCTTAAGACAAGATCGTCACTCAGTTGTTTCTGTTTTGTGCTGTTATTAGCCACAATGTATTTATGTTATTTACACAAGCAGAACACTTCCTGGAATCCCTGCCTGGGACCACATCAGAATAAACAGTGCAAAATAAACTTTAAAATGTGCATTCTTGTCCTATCAGCTGCCAAAGAGTGTTGGGGTCATGGTCTCCCCTAGGAAGAACAAGGAGTTGTAGTATAAAGACATGGGAAGAGAATATAAAGTGGTCTCTCTGGTGTTGCATATTCAGGTGGAACGGGTATTGCTAAATATGTGACACATACAAAGCTATTAATTCTAATGACAAATTGTCCTCTTCTTTGATACCACAAAAATAAATATCCCTATACATGCCGAAATCCCAGTGGGGATTCAGTCTGAATGTAATTCCTCATCTACTCATGCCTAGAGATATTCCTGATCTCAGTGGTGTCTTTGTCTAAATCAAGATGTCCTATGAACCTGCAGAGTCTGTGAGATGGCAC
>WBMZ01009270.1:0-108509 GCA_013400975.1 Atrichornis clamosus | reverse complement strand
CCCAGCCGAGCCGCACGCCCCGGGCCGTCCCCTCACCTGCGCGGCCGCCGAGTGCTGGCGCTGCTCAGTCCCTCGCCGCCGCCGCCGCCGCCATGTTCGCGCTGCGCAGGGAGGCGGGGAGGGAACGGGAGGGAACGGGAGGGAGCGAAGGGGGAGCGGCAGGGGATCGGGGAGGAGGGACCGGACGACCCGGCTCGGCCCCGCGCCGCCCCTGCCGCCGGGACGGCTCTGGGTAGCGCCGGGGCCGCGGCAGCCGATCGGCCGAGACTCGGCTCGGCTCCGCTCGGCCCGGCTCAGCTTGGTTCGTCACAGCTCGGGCCCGGCTCGGCCCGCTCAGTCCGGCTCGGCTTGGTTCGTCACCGCTCGGGCTCGGCTCGGGTCGGCTCGGACAGCCTCAGCTGGGCTCGGCTCTGTTCGGCTTATCTCGGGCTTGGTTCGGCTTGGCTCGCTCGGGCTCCGCTCGGCTCGGCCCCGCTCGGCCCTCACAAACTCTCCCCGACCGTCGCTGCCCCCGCGGGCGGACCCCGGCCATGCCCACCTAGGACCGTCCTCACGCAGGGACAGACCCTCGCACTCTGGGCTCGGGGCAGACCCTCAGTGTCCTCCCCATGCCTGAGGAGGAACCCCCTGTGCCCACAGGGGACCCTGGAGGGAGGGGCAGACCCGCACCGTGACCTTCAGCCTGGGAACAGATGCTCCCATGCCGCCTCAGGACCCTTTGGGCACGGGGCAGACCCCCACTGTGAGCCCCAACTTGCGGACAGACACCTCAGTGCCAACCCAGGACCCTTGGGACACGAGAGACCCTCTTCCCTCATGAGCCCTAGCCTCAGGATTGACCTCCCATGCCCACCCAGGACACATGGGCACGGGCAGACCCCTACCATCATCTTCGCACCAGGGAGTGGATGCCCCAGTGCCCACCCAGGACCCTCTGGGCATAGCGCAGAACCCCACTGTGATCCGACGGACCCCCTGTGCCCACCAGAGACCTCTTCAGTACTGCAGAGTAATGTCCATCCATGTGTAGGTCCCTACTGGTGGTGGCTTGGACTGGGGTGGAACCTATGCAGCACAGCCAAGTCCTGGGGATAGGCAACCCCCAGATAGTCCCCTTCCTCCCATCCTGGGCAGGGCTTCTCTCTATGGTGTCATTCCAGCCAGAGACACCACAAATGTACAGATGTAGCTGGGGACTCCGTATCCCCAAATTCCCACCAGACAGAGTAAGACTCCTGTGACTCGCAGTGGAAAGGATCCCTCATGCTACTGTTGGATCTCATTACCTTCACACACCAGGTTCCATCTGGACAGAACCCTGTGCAGGCTGACCTCATGAGCACCCACAGACCTTGGTGGTGTCTCCTGACCAGAGACAGACCTGGCTAGGGACTTCCTCTGTCCTGTAGGGCAACCAGAGCCTACACATGGTACCCCAAAACCATCCCCTGTCACCCCTTATCTTGTGAACTGCCAGGTAACAAGAGATGGAATAAGAAGAAATAGGCCCAAGTTGTTCCAGGGAAAGTTTAGATTGGATATTGAGAAAAATTTCTTCATGGGTTGTCAAACACTGGCAGAGGCTGCCCAGGGCATTGGTGGAGTCATCATCCCTGGAAGGATTTAAGATGTGTAGATGTGACACTTGGGGACATGGGTTAGTGGTGGCCTTGGCAGTGCTGGGGTAGCTGTTGGGCTTGATCTTAGAGGGCTTTTCCAGCCCAAACAGTTGGTGATTCTGGGTGACGTGGGCTACTACGTGGTGTTCCTGTGCCAGGTTCCCAGCTGAGGATGCCATTTCCCGTTTGCTCTATCCTGACTGCTGAGTGTACCACGCTGAAGACCCTGCTTACACTGTAGGGATCACAGCTGAAGAAAGCCATCCATCTTAAATAGCAACCAAGTCATGCTGCAACTGGATACAAAGCAGGAGATTCTGTCCTCTTTCTGTTCACTGGATTGCCCAGCAAAAAAACCCATCAAAATGCCTGTGTTCTGGAGATTTAGGTCACATCTCCTAAGCTGCTCGTGTGAGCAGTCAGTGGATCTAAAGCACCTCTGGGGTTGGTAGTGACTTCTCATGGCCCAGGTATTTCACTGGGACAATGGAGACATCATGGAATCACAGAACAGTTTGATTTGGAAGAGACAAAGATCACCCAGTCTCATCCCCTACCATGGGCAGGGACACCTTCCACTATCCCAGGTTGCTCAGAGCTCCACCCAACCTGGCCTTGGACACTTCCAGGGATGGGGCAGCCACAGCTGCTCCGGGCAGCCTGCGCCAGGGCCTCACCTCCCTCACAGGGAAGAATTTTTTCCTAGTATATTTTCCTACATATTTTGCTACATACCCTTGGAATGACACAGACATGTGTGACAGGTCTTCTCAGGGAAAAAGCACCTGAACAATTTCAAAAGTACTTGTAGTGACATGGCTAACGTTGGAGTCTCTCCCTGCATGATTTCTTGTTCTGAAGGAATACATGGAAACTTGAGTGGTTTGGGTCAAAACTGAGGCAGAAGATCAGAAGGAATCACCCCTGGTGCAGACAGGGCTTGGTGGAGTCTGGAAAGGTTGTTCCTGGAAAACCCTGCAATATCTGGGGCTTCCTGCAGCAAGTGGCTTTGTTATCTGTGAAGGAAGGAAGGCAAAGCCATGATTCATCTGCTCACTGCCTGCTGCCAAATCTGTGGAACCTCCTGGTCCTGTCCAGCAACCCACACTGGTGCCAGGCAGGGAGGCACAGGGTGGGCAAGGGCACTGGGGTGGGACCTTCCCACTTCTGCCCAGCCTTTCAGGAAGGGCTGCAACCACCTCAGCCCATTCCTGTGCTCCTCCCTTTTCCTTTGGGGAAGTGAATGCCATCGCTGTGTTGGGCTGAGGCTGCAGTATTCCTAAGGGACTGAAACTGATGGCTGGATTCTGTCTCCTGAGGGCAAGAGACACTGTGTAGGTGCTCACACTGTCCTAGTTCAGATGCTGGACTCGGTTCAGCCTGTGCAAGGATGAAGGTCCTGGCCTAAGGCCAAGGGAACTTCTGCGTGAGCAGCAGCTGATTTCTGGGGTCCAGCAACTAGTCCATAGCTCTTTGACACCCTTCTCAGGGGGAAAAAAAAGAGATCAGTACCCTCAGAGCAAAATAAACCTGTATTTGCCAGTTTTTTTCCATTAAAAAAAAAAAGACATATGCTTCATCAAACAGGGTGGGATTTCTAATAACTGGGGAGAAAACTCTCTGAAACAACTGTCTGAGAGCTGCTGTTTGGAGATTTCTCATGCCTTCTTCTGAATGGTGGCACTGACCACTGCTGAGGATCAGCACTGGCCTGGAAAACCTCTTGTTCCTGAAATATTCGCAATGAGGGATGGACAACTTGAAATGCTGGTGAGGGCTTTTGTTTTAAGAAGTGGAGTACTTGGTTGTGGTGGGACATAGAGGTATGTTTGCTCCCAGATCAACCTGGCACCTGAGCACCTTCCCTATAAATTCACAAATATTACCAATGCGCCTCATGGTTTTCACCAATGCTGGTATTTTCTCATTTCCACAATAATCAGGATTTCATGAATGGAATAAGTGCACAAGAGCTCAGAGCTGCAAGACAGAGACAGGAGCAAAATTTCTCCGTTGGCTTTAATTGCAAAGGAGCAGCAGCCGAGTTCAGAGGGATTTACATATGACATCCATATGAGCACCACAGGAATTCAGTTTGATTAATACCACAATGGGAACGAGCTGCAGAAATGGTTTGCCATTTAGTCTGAAGTGTTGCCAGAAAAGCTCAGCACATTTGAAGCCTGGTTTGGGCCAGCTCCCGGAGAGTGCCGGCACGGCGAGCGGCCGGGAGGGAACCCCCTCAGAGGGACACCTGATGCACAGGGTGTTGGACACACTGGAGCAGCACCTGCAGGGGGAGAGGGTGGAGTGGGATGTAAGGCAAAGTGACTGGGAAGAAAATCTCCTGCTGTCTTCCCTTCTCCCCTCCCTCTTCCTCCCTCATTTATGCTTCACAGCGATCTAGCGCCAAGCACCCTCCTAGGCTGGTTCCCACTATTTGCAATGTTCTCATTAATGAACTTTGTTTTCTGCCACAAACTGATCTTCAATCTGGCATGGATAGCATAAATATAGAGCATATTCTGCTTGAAAGGAAAAGTTTAATGTCCCCTGGTCCATGACCTTCTTATCCTGAATCTGATACTTAATAAAAAGGTGAATAATAGGGCACAGGGATGGATGTAGAGGAGGAAGATCTAAAGGAACATGTGCACCCTGTATTCCTGCTTCTTTCATTGATATGTTCTTTGTCCTGACATCTCTCTTGGAAAGAGGAGGTGGGAGTCTCCTCCCCATGCCTTGAAATGGCAGAGGAAAGGTTATTTACAGAGATTAAAGCCCCAACAAGCAGCAGATCACTTTGCAGGACCTTCTATAAGTTTCCTTTCCCAAAGCAATCTCATATTGAGACCAGCTGTCAAACTTTCCAGGGTCTGTCTGCCCCAAAGAGTCCATTTTTGTTCTAAAGAGTTCAGGGTCTGGAAAATCACCTTTGTGAATACCAGTATGCTCTTTTTGTAGTGGGAAGTCTCCTGGCCTCATGCCGCAGATGTTTGCAGGCAGCTGTGCCTTTCCCTGCCCGATTGCACAGTGACCCTCTCATGAAGGCTGCTCCCACAAACCCCTGTGAGCTCCCCATCAATTTCCTTGTGAGGCAAAAGAACACAAGAAATGTTCTCATTATAACACATATCTGTGTCTCCTATTTCTCATGGCTCTTTTCAACTATTTCTTTCTTTTCCACATCCCAGCTAGATGCCAAACCTGAGTGCAAAGTGTCAAGGTGTCACTGTACCATGTCCTGGGCTTGCACCCCCTGTCCCGGTTCAATATACCTATTCCTGTCAGTACATGCACCCAAATTTAAGCTAAAACCCCTCTGTTAAAGAGTCACTCCTTGCTGTTCAGGTCTGCTTTGCTCAGCCTGACCTTCTTGCCTGAGTTGCTGCTCTCTTGGTCCCACCCCACCTTTGCTGCTTAGCACCCCACCAAGCTTGGGTACATATTTATTGTATTTCTGTTATTTTAATATTAATTATTATTTAATGTCAATATACAACCCATAATGATCTGATTTCAGCCTGTCGCAATAGCTCAGTCCTTACTAACTCAGCAGTTGTCTGGTGTTTCCAAAGGCTGCTATACACATCTGTCAACACTTTAAGAATGATTATCTTTGGATTATCCAGGTGTAGGTGTAAAAAACCAGTTTATTTTGAGTGTAGGTTGTTTAAATTTCTTGGCTAATAGCAGTCTTGCATGTCCTTCATCAGCCCTATGAAAAAAGATCTGGTTTCTCTGCAAAAGCAGAATTTAGGAAGTTATTGAACACTTGATTTGTTGCCGCTGTTAATAAATTTCCTGTGTCTATTAATAGACTCATATGGGTTTGAATTCCCTTTATTCCCAGCGTCTTCTAAACATTTCCTACTGGTGCTCTTTGATCACGCCAGCCACGAATCCTTCCCCTAATAGCTCGTTTCTTCTGTTCGTACCCTTCGCAAATTACTGCACGTCTTAATCCGAGCCGACCTCTCATCCTCCCGTAGGGATTCGTGACTCCAGAGTCCTCTTTGATCCACGTATGGGGAAGGAACGCCGTTCCCCGGGACATGACAAGCTGCTGTGACGGGTCATTAGCTGTGTGGGCTCCCAGCCAGCAGCGCTGGGGCTGCGGGCAAGGGGCAGGGGCTGAGGGACGGAGCAGCAGGGACATGGAAAAGCTGGACCTTCGCTGCTCAGTGTCCAAGCCTTGTTCGCGCCAAGAGAGTGGGGGAGGGCATCATTCCCAAAGGATGTGGGAGTGTGTAAATCACATCCCTAAGTCCTGTCCCCTGATGCCCCAGCAACACCACACAGGTCAGAGCTGGGTGAAAATTTTCATCAGTCTTTGACCTTTCCACCACCACCCGAGCTTTGAAACCAACTGTTTAGGGTATTTAATTTAATATAATAGAGAAATTCTCATGTTCAGTCCTCCTCTTGCACTTTCTCCCTTTTTTTCTTTTTGCCATTTTTCCCAATACAGCACCTGCTCAGCTTCCCAAATTACTGTAAAAAATTTCAAGCAAGAGATTTTTCAGAATCATAATAAACTATTGGACTGAGGAAACAGCTCAAGGTATTGATTCAATTTGAGTCATCTCCTCTCAAACCTCCCATTGAATTTCTGGCATTGCTTAGAGTCAGGGTCATTTTGGACTCACTGATCAATATAAAATGTTATTATTTATATGTCTTGCTATTTGTTTGCCCTTACTGCTCTTTGACACATACATATCAATTTACTACTTTCCCCCCTCCTTTTCCAGTGAAACAGGACAGATTCCAGCTCTTGCTCTCCTTACAATGATGTGACCGTTCTGAGTACTTGAAAAAAGTTTCTCCAGGAAGTCCCCATCTCCGTTCAATGTTTCTGACTAAATTTTGCTCCCTAAAATATACAGTCAATAGCTTGCAGCTCCTTTCCCAACTGCTGGCTGGGCTCATACCCCAGCAATGTGGCACCTTTCTAGTCCCCTCAGAACAGAATAGATCCCTGTAGAATACAAAATAATATTAATTATTTTATGCTAATTGAAAGAATACATAGTCAACAAACCAAAATGTAGAGTCCACTTGTGACTGAAGGTTGTATGTGTCTCTTTGGGATGCTTTTTGTTTTGGCAGGACAAGGGGGAGTGGCTTCCCACTGACAGAGAGTAGGTTTAGATCGAATGCTAGGAAGAAATTCTTCCCTGTGAGGGTGGTGAAGCCCTGGCACAGGTTGCGCAGCACAGGCTGCCCCATCCCTGGAAGTGTCCAAGGCCAGGTTGGATGGGGCTTGGAGCAACCTGGGATAGTGGAAGGTGTCCCTGCCCATGGCAGGGGGTGGAACAAGATGAGCTTTGAAGTCTCTTCCAACCCAAACCAGTCTGTGGTTCTGTGATGCTATAAAATATTGCTCCAGCTCAGCTGGTTTTCCTTGGAAAATCTGTCTTGCAGGGTGCAAGTCCTATGACATCCAATATTTTCAGGTTGACATTGTGAAAAGTCTAAACCCGGGATGCAAAGGGGTCAGCTGGGAAGCTGTTTGAGTTGTGAAGTTGAGATTTAGCAAGCCTTGAAAACTCCAAAAATCCCAAGGGACGGGGGATTGTTATGATGGTTTGAGAAAGGAAGCCACGAACCCAGATCAGATGGTAGGAAGGATAATTGAGTTCCTACAGCAACACACTGCCTAAACAGCACCATTAATGGCTTTGGTAGGGAAAGTAGCTGTGGCTGAACAGACTTGTGGGCTTTGCTGTGAGAGATTGGGGCTAGTGAAAACATCCACGCTGGTCCAGGCCACATCCAAACAGTTCTAAGCAGGCACCTTGGTAGCACCGTGTGTAGGGAGGCTGAATACAAACCACTGAGGAAACAGCACCTGCAAGGAAATAATTAATGCTGTAAACTGAGCACGTTAAATGTGCCTTCCTTTGTGACAGAGCTCCCCACCAATGCCAGCGTGCTGAGATGAAGGAGAGGTGCTATTCTTACTGGGACTAGAAATTAGAAAGACAGAACTATGGAGTTATTTTAGTAAAGAGGTAGATGATAATCATTAAATCTATTGTAAGGTTTGCAGGTTACAAAAGTCCTAAGCAGGGCAGCTTACTGCTACCAAACCATAGGGTTCATGAAATAGCCTCAGTCCAGCAGCTGTAGTTGGAGAACCATCCACAAATCCACACCTGAGAGCCTGGAAAATGCATCTCAGGATAAGAGACTCTGTCTCACAAAGCATCATTTAGGGCAGTTTCAGAGTCATTCTGTGTATCTGCCTGACACTGGGTTTATAAAAGGGGAATAGCAAGGAATCGGGAGTGACCTAGATCCTTCACACGGCATTGGAAAAGCTATTACAGGAATAACACAGCAGCTCTGCTGTCAGCCTCTGACAGGGCTTGTAGGAGCACAAAGAGGGCTGGAAGAAAAGCTACAGAAGTCTTCTGGGGGCTAGAAAACCTCCTTGACTTGAGGAAAAGGAGCTCTTCGTGCTTGGCACAGGAAGCTGAAGGATCTTTGCCATGGTGTGTGCCCGCTCATGTGGAAGCAGCTGGAAGGTGCAATGTGATGGAGGGGCTGGGAATGAAAATGGGGGTGATGTAGAGAGGGGAGAGGTGTCAGTGCCAGGGGTGGCCTGACCAGGGCTGGGGAAGCTGAGCATCTAACTCTGGGGCTTTACCCCTTCACACTGATCCTGGCTGGAGAAGGGAATTCCTGCCCCAGAGCAAGGATTGCATTTAAGTATCACTCACTGAGCTTCTGTTTATATCTGCAGAAAGACTTGTCCTGCTTATGTTTTTTTTTCTCCAAGTTATTGCAGGTCTATCCCACCTGGAGGTGGAGTATGGTGGACCATGCTTTCACTTATGACAGAGAATCTCCACTGGCCCTGAATTATGTCTTTTAATGGTCCATGAATCCCCTGAGGAACCTGCTCCTCAGGCTGACAGAGACATGTCCATCTCACTTGGAGGATGTGATTGACCATGTTTGTCTGGGGGGGATGATGGTGGAGGCCACCCCTTCCAGTGATCCTGCTGGATCCTTTCTTCTGGCACCTGATTTTTACAGGATTGAAATATCCAGCTTCATAACAGTCTTCGGGCTCATCAGAGAGCATTTGAGTGAGACTTGTGACAGATAAAAGTTTCAATAAGTGGTCTCTAACAGTTACTTTTGGCTTTAAATTTTGCAGCTCTTCTGTGCGTAGAAATAGCCACACAGCTCATTCATCTCTTCCAAATGGAATAGAATTTTTTCCTGATTGAATATGAGGAGCCTCTCCCAGGTCAAGAGACCTCAGCCACTTTCCTTTGCCCTGGGGGCGTAAATCCTGTAGCCAGTGATGGTGGGAAAGCAAGGCCAGCCCTTCGTCATTCCTGTGGGGCTGAAAGTGCTCGGATGCCACTGCTCCCCCCTGCAGGCTCCTTGCTCCGGCAGCACCACCGTGGTGCCACAGGGATGCTCCCGCCAAGCTTGCCCGCTCCCTGGATCAGTGGCTGGCAACAGTTTCTACCTTGCGTTTGTCTTTTCCTCATCACAGCTTGCAGCAGATCCTTGACTGCGTGCTCAGCTTGAAGACTTTTGAAAATCATTTTGGCGAATTAATTTGTGAGTTGTTCATTTGGATTATTAACGGGTGGCCGGGCTCTGCAGAGCACAGCTCCCCCACACACGCGGGCACCGGGGGCCACGGGCAGCTCCTGGCTTTGGGAGCATTTTGCAGGGCACCCTGTGTTTTCCTGCAGATGTGTCACTGGGTTATGTACTGCCCATCGATGCAGATAAGAACACAGAGACTGCGTTACAGAAAGGGGGAGGTTCCTGTGCAGTCCTGCTGGGAAATGGCTCCCGGGGCTATTTCAGGACACGAACGTGGAAGTCGGGCTGTTCAGTATGGAAATGGAGCTGTTTGCTTTCAAAAGTACTTTTCCTACGTAATGTCTTCGCTGTCCTCGGGACGCTGTCAGCATCCTGAGGAGACTGCATGAGGAGTTTTTTTTTATTTTCCAAGGCTTTTCCTCTGCCCAAACCATGGAGCAGAAGGTTCCACACTGCCTGAGGTGGGCTGTGCTGTGCAGGGATTTTGAAGGGAAGTGGGGGTTTCCTACCACCTACACTTTGGCCTCAGGTTTTCAGGCTCCTGCTCTTGTCCCCAGCTCGAGGCTTGCCAGGGTCAGTACTGGGGGCCTGGGGCAAAGTGTGGCCACTGCAAAGGCTTCAAATGAGGCTGGTTTGGGGGCCAAGGGCAGTGGAGAGGCTGAAGAGAGGACCCCGGAGGGGAGAGATGAGGCCTCCAAGTGATGGGCAGGTCTGTGCCCTGCCCACAGCACTGGGCACAGGCTGCAGTCCCGGGGCTGCCTGCATCTGCCTTGCCCTGTGCCACCTCCACCATGTCCTGCCTGCCTTGTGCAGTGTGTCAGCACCCTGCACTGCTCATCTCATTCCAACCCCCTGCCGTGGGCAGGGACACCTTCCCCTATCCCAGGTTGCTCCAAACCCTGTCCAACCTGGCCTTGGACACTCCAGGGATGGGGCAGCCACAGCTTCTCTGAGCAACCATGCCAGGGCCTCCCCACCCTCACAGGGAAGAATCAAGCAGCTGGTTTTGATGCTGGTGCCTAAAATGGTATGTGCAGTCCCTGGGAGAGGCCTCAGGGTGGGCTTTGGGGAGCTAACCTGGTGCTGCTGGAGAAGCAGGGAAAGATGTCCAAGCAGTGCAGTTAATTTTCTGGAAGTTCTGGCTGGTGAGTGCAGGACAGGCAGAGCAGGGAGCATGGGCACTGTGGTGACAGGACTGTCCTGCCAGGCTCAAATAGCCTCAAACCTACACCTCTCTGAGCTACTCAGAGGGGAAGAAAAGGTTGTCTCCCCCCACATTTGCCCTTCCTCCAGACCTGACCTCATGGAGCACCAAATCAGGATTGTTTGGGGCTCTTATTGGAGTTTGTGGACAGCCAGCCCACCTCACCCAAGGCTGGCAGGTGGTGCCGGATGCAGCCGTGCCTGGGAATTCCAACAGCTGGGAAATGTGAAGTAGGGATGAGCTGCTTTGCTCTCACCAGCCAGGGTCATGCATGATGCTTATCCAGCAGGTCAGGTGTTGTTTGCTCTGCCCTGGGGGCTGTAGCACTGCAGCCCAGAGGTTCTGCATGGGCTCTTCACAGGATCTTCCTGGCTGTGGCCATGGGGGAGAAGCTGGGCCCTGCCCCCATCAAGCTCTCAGTGTCCCAGAGCAGATGTGTCCCTGCTCCAGGGCAGCACAGCATCCTGCTCTGGTGGTTTTTGGGTGTTCTTCCAGCTCTGCTTGTGCTACTTCTACTGCAGACTGGAGGGAACAGGAACACCTGTGGGGGAAATGGTCCACAGGATTGATATGAGGCTCCTTCCTTTCTCCCAGCAGGAATTACCAGGCTGGTTGTTTCCAAAGCACTGAGAGACAGGAGTTCCCTGGTCACAGAATCACTACTGTTGGAAAAGACTTCTAAAATCACTGTGTCCAACCATTAACCTGGCACTGCCAGGCCCGCCACTAACACATGTCCCCACGTGTCACTTCCACATGTTTTCTGAACACTTCCAGGGATGGTGACTCCACCAATGCCCTGGGCAGCCTGTTCCAATGCCTGACCCCTCTCTCGGTGAAGACATTTTTCCTATTATCCCATTTAAATCTCCCGTGGCACATCTTGAGGCTTTTTCCTCAGAAGGCTCCTCTTTGCCATGGGGCCCTGATTATCTTTTATGACCAGTTCCCTTGTTCCGCTTAAATTAAAATTGCAGCATCCTGCTGTTTCTGTGAGCATAAAATCCAGTATATGCATGCATAGCTGAGTGACACCATCTGATTTGATTCATATTTTAAAATCTATAGAATTCAAACGTGATGTGCTTAATAGCAGGCAGATTTACAGGTGAATTGTCACACACCTCCCTAACAGTTTCAGGAGGAGTTAAGTGCTGTGCTATGATACAAAAGGTGTTTCAGCGTATGTCTGAAGCTTCCCCCTGGTTATTTAGTGGCCTCTGTGTGTTTGGGGTCTTTCACTGATCCACTCTGAGACCCTGAGAGGGGCCGTGCCAGATTTTCTCTCTTCGTGGGAACTTGCTTTGCTGAGACCGGAGGGACCCAGGGATGCTAATTTGCCTCTCCCAGAACATTAATTGAATTGCAGATATAAATTGATATTAGGGTAGTCTGGAAATGAGATATAAAAAGATTTCCTGGCATGGTGCTGCAGATTTTTCTCTATTAACATTTTGCAGAGAACAAAACATGGCTCACAAATACCTGCTATTAGTTTCAGTGTTTATTACAGTGTCACCAACTGTGCCGGAGACAGGAGATCTGCAGGATGCTGAACACAGAGCCTGGGTGGCCTATGGGAGACAGGAGGATGGGCATCACCATCTCCTGCTTTCCAAAGATTAGGGAAATGTGAAATAGGAATGAGCTGCTTTGAGATGAGCAGGAGGTGAGGAGCACTCCTGATGTGAAGGAAGCAAAAACTCCACTGGTCCTCAGCAGGTCAGGCAAGGGCAGGTCCCTTTTTGACTTGAATCTTGCAGTGGAGAAGACACTGGAGTAGTGTTTGTGCAGTGGCTGAAAATGTAAAAATTGCTCTTTTTAATGAGCTCTGTCTCCTCCTTGGGGAGCAGCTCTTATTTTAGGGGTAAAATAGTGCTGAGCTGAGCTTGTGGCTGCTCATGGCATCATGGAGCGTGTCCAGCAGTGATTTCCCACTGATAATCCAGGAGAATGTGATGTGTCTGTGTGGGAAGGGTAGAATGAGCTGAGCTCCAGGAGAGGCTCCGAGCTCAGACTCTTTCCAAGAGACTGTGTCTGTGAGCAGCTGTGGCAGCTTAAACATGTGAAGAGACAAGTGTGCCTGAGCAGTGTGGAGGTAAAAACCTGGGGGAATTTTAGTATGGGAGAATCGACAAGCCCATAAAAAAACCCCTAGAAAAAGCGATCTGCTGATGTGTAAGTTCATATCAGGATACGGCTGTTATATGGGGAAAATGGAAGAGCTAAAGTAAAGCAAAGCATGGGGCAGCTCCAGTGGGATTTGTGAGTCTGAAAGAGGGAAGAAGCACATGATGCTCATGAGGAAGAGAGAGAAAACCAGACAGGAGATGAGCACCTCACAGGTGCCATGGGCCTCCATCTGCTCCCATAGGTAGGAGACACGCTGAGCAGCCTGGAAGCACAGCTGCTCAGAGGGATGTTCCCCTGCCACAGTGCCTTCGGTTAAATGAGGGGGAAAAAAGTCTGGAGAAGCTTATCTTTGACAAAATTGGCCATGAAGAAAAGGCAGTTTCGGGGTCTTGCTTTCATCCTTTTCAGTGTACAGTGTTTTGGTGGCAAGGCACGGGATGGAGAAAGGGGGAGAAAACACTTAGAAGAGAAAAGGGAAACAAAAACTGAAACATAGGGGAGAAAAAAACTTATTTTTTGAAACTGATGGAATTAGTGATATCAGGGTTTTAAAATGAATTGCTGTTTTCCCTGCAGCTTAAACAAGATTTTGAGTCCTGGACTTGACTCTTCTCCTAGTCCTGGAGAATGGAATAAGCAGGAGAAGCTGTGCAAAACAGGCTGTGAGTACTGAAGGGGCTGTGAGGGAGCTGGGGTACATCAGAAACCAGTGCTGCTCATGCTGCTGCATTGGGAATGGGGAAGGTTTATGTTCCTCAGCTCCTCTGAGCCAGCTTAAAAAGGTAGAGGATCCTTTTTGGGCTCACCTGGTGTCCAGGGCAGCAGAGAGATGCTTCTTCTGCAAAACCAGAGAAGTCTTTGCTTCTTGGACCTGGACTGAGATGAAGGACTGTCGGAGAAGGGAGCATTTTTCCAGCCCAAGCAGAGAGAAGGACAATTTTGAAGCTCTGGTAAAAGCAGCAAAGCTCTTGTGACCATCACTGCATCCCCACCTCTAGCTCGCCTGTCTGAGAGGATGTTCTCACACACCCAGCTGGGACCAACCCCAGCCAGTGGGCTAAAACCCAGCCCAGAGCTGACTCAGTGTGACTTGGAGGTTTAAAATGTATCCACAGCATGTTGATCTCTTCTCTGCCTCTAAAGGCTTCCCTGCCTGAGTTTCCGCGGTGCTGCAGAGCTGGTGGCACCGGTGCTTCGGGGAGGGAGCAGGACTGAGGTGTGGGTGATGCTCTGGGCTTATTGCCACCTTGACTGGGCTGGGGCTGTTCCTTCGCCTTCGGGCCCAGCTACCTTCGTTAGGTGATGGAAAGGTTCCCTCATCCCTCGCTGCTCTGAATCACTGCTGGAGCCTCTCAGCGTGTGGGCCCAGCTCCCCCGTGGTAATTGGAGCCATCTGGGTTTGCAGTGAGCTCGTGACACTGGTGACACAGCTGCAGACTCCTCCAGTCCCTCTGACACCTGGAGCTGCCTTTGCCTGGTGTGTGCCTGGGCAGAGCCCCACACTGTCACACCTGCCCTGTGCCCCGTGTCGTGATACCTGCCCTGTGCCCTGTGTCCTGCCACCTGCCCTGTGCCCTGTGTTGTGATACCTGCCCTCTGCCCCGTGTTGTGAGACCTGCCCTGTGCCCTGTGTCCTGCCACCTGCCCTGTGCCCTGTGTTGTGATACCTGCCCTCTGCCCCGTGTTGTGAGACCTGCCCTGTGCCCTGTGTCCTGCCACCTGCCCTGTGCCCTGTGTTGTGATACCTGCCCTCTGCCCCGTGTTGTGAGACCTGCCCTGTGCCCTGTGTCCTGCCACCTGCCCTGTGCCCTGTGTTGTGATACCTGCCCTCTGCCCCGTGTTGTGAGACCTGCCCTGTGCCCTGTGTCCTGCCACCTGCCCTGTGCCCTGTGTTGTGATACCTGCCCTCTGCCCCGTGTTGTGAGACCTGCCCTGTGCCCTGTGTCCTGCCACCTGCCCTGTGCCCTGTGTTGTGATACCTGCCCTCTGCCCCGTGTTGTGAGACCTGCCCGGTGCCCCGTGTTGTGACACCTACCCTGTCCCCGATGTAGTGCTACCTGCCCTGTGCCCTGTGTGGTGATACCTGCCCCGAGCCCCGTGTTGTGACACCTGCCCCGGCTCAGCACCATTATGTGCGTGGGGTCCCTCACTCAAAGGGGACATTGGTGCTTTGCAGTGTTTCAGAAAACAAATTCTTTCAATCTTGGGGGAAAAAAAGTGCAGTTTTACTATATTCTTCAAGATGCACTTAAGCCTTTTCCTGTGCAGGTTGAATGTCCTTAAAACTGCATTTTCCTTTAACTCATTTTAGCCGCTTTCAGATCCTTGTTGCCCGTGCTCCTTCCTTCCCGATCCATGCAGGGGTGACCCCTTGTGCTGCTGCTGCTGCCAGCAAGGGAAGGGCTCTCCATGGCCCTGAGGACCACAAAACTCTGGAGCTGGGAAGATGAGATGCTGGCTTCAGCAGATTTTGTATCCCAAGGACCTGTTTCCTGAAACAAACAGCTCTCAGCTACCTCCTCTCCTTCCTTCCAAGAGGACCCTTGATCACACCCATCATCAGGTGCAACAGGCTGGAAAAAGGTCTGGGCTGGCCAGGAGGGATGGGTGGAGCTGAAGCAGATTTTTGCAGAGCCTTGGACCTGGCCATGCCAGGGAAAAGGAAAAGAAGATGGGTTGGTGAGCTTGGTATGAGATGGGGCAGGGATGCTTATTAGGAAATTGTTTGAATCTTTGGTGCTGGACAATTTTTAGGGCCCAAGAGGGGGAAACTGAGGCAGCAACTGAGCCAGGCTGTCCAGATCCACTCCAGGCTCTGCATGGTCCTGTCATTTTCTTCTTGATTTACATATTTTATTGCAGAAAGACCTGTTGGGGGCATCCAGAATAGACACTCCTGAGGCAAAACCTTCAGTTTCTACTCTTTGACTCAAGAATGACTGAGGTAACTGTTTTGGTCCTACAATACCCACGGATGTGGGGTGGATGGTGTCATTTTGAACACGAGTGGTTGGTTCATTTATTACAATCCCTCACCTGGAAGTCAGAGAAGGGGTCCAGCATTGGGCTGTGCTGCTATTACAGCTCTTCCCATCCCTGAGCTCCTGGCCCGCTGTGTGGTCCTGTGTGCCTTCCAAGGGGATGGGCAGGCAGGCAGCAGCAGCAGGAGGAGGAGGACGCAGGTCCCCGGGGGTCTTTGGCCATGTGGTCCCCCCGGGTCCCCTCACCCCCTCTGGGTTGCAGCTGTGCACCCCCTGAGTGGAGGGGATGAGGCTGTGTGAGCCCAAACCTGGCTCTTCCCACCCCATGAAGCTCCAGCAAGGGATGGCAGCAGCAACCTGCTGGAGGGGGTAAAAGCTGCAGGCTGCTGAAGGAGAGAAATACAGCCCATAATAACAGCAAATGTCCAACTCCTGCCCCTTTATAGAGGCCATAAATCCTGCCAGACCTTCTCCAGGTGACTCCTGCTTGGCATAAGGGGAGGCTGAACTCTGGCTGCCCAATCCTCTACCCCTGAGAGTGCGTCCACAAAGTGAAATATCTCCAAATTACGCAGCTGATTGTGGCACGAGTTATCAGCAGCTGCTGTTGGGAAGCGTGGCTCAGGCGAGAGGAGCGGGTGGGCTTTCCTCTCCTCATTACAGGCATCTTTACAGCAGCTGAAGCCACCAGAAGCACGGGCAGGGATTCAGGCTGTTGGAGGTGGAAAGAGACACTGTTCCCAAGAATTGATTAAAAAAACCCCAACTTACAGTGTGTGTTGTTTCAAAACCCAGTTGGGAGCAAAGGGATGATTAAGCACCACGCCAGTGTTGTCCTTCACTGCTCAGTGTGACCTTCCTGCCCTGCCTCTTGGGCACCTTAGATCAGGTCACCTGGCCCCGAGGGCTGAGGAGGCTTCACCTCCTGGAGCCGCTGTGGTGTCCAGGCTGAGCAGCATCGTCTCTGGAGCAGAGGGACAGGGCTGGAGAAAGGCTGACATCCCTCTGAGGAGTGGAGCCCAGCTCTCCTCAGTGCACAGGTGTCCTGCCTCGTGCCCTGGAATGCTCTGCTCACTGAAGGGTGGGTTTATGAGCAGCCTGGGACAGGGACTGTCCAGAACAGCTGGGTTGTGGTAGCTGGGAGGGCTTGAGCCAGAAATTCCCAGCCCCAGTCCTGCCAGCCTCCTGTGATGTTTACAAAAAACTCCTCTGAATGAGAGCAGCTGAACCGGGGCTGGTTTGAACCTAGGAGAGGAAGGGACCTGTTGGGCAGGGAGGAGGTCAGAGATGACACCAGCAGTGTGGAGCCTGTTGGCTCTGGCTCCATCTTCACCTGCAAGGACTGCCCGGGGGTAGCCCTGCACCCTGCCAGAGCCCCTGCTCCCAAAGGAGCACATTCCAGCCTCAGGTTAGTCGTGTGTGGAACATCTGCAGGATCTGGACTGTAACTGGAACCATCCTGATGACTATTTGTGAGCCATCAGAAGTTCAAGACACAGCTGCATCTAATGCAGAGACCACTGACAGGCATTTTTGTAGATGTTCATAGTTGTCTGAAACACCCAGCTGAGCTCCCCACATGCTGTCTGTGCCAGAGGATGAGATATTTTGGAAAAAGCAAAAGAAAATGACCATGATACTTCTGAGGATATGAAGAGACAGATATTATTTCCACATTGTTTATAAACAACTTCTTGTGCCTTCAGAAAGAGCCAGCGGCATTGGAGTGGTGGCCTTGAGCGTTGGGGCCAGGCAGGGCAGAGGTGACCAGTGCCCAGGGGGGTGTGGGAAGGTGTGGGCAGTGCCAGCAGCGCAGCAGCTCCTGCAGCCTCAGGAGATGCTGTGTGGCAGAGCTGTGGTGGCCTGGCTGGAGAAATGCTTCAAAGAGAACTTTGGAATTGCAGCCTGAGATTTGTGATTTCCTGATGGGCAAGGGATATTCCTCCATAGGTTGATTTCCTGAAATATGAGAGTGGCTCAGAGTGTTTGAGGCTCTCCAGCCCCTGCCAAGCTTGCTGAGACTCCTGGCAGTGGTCTGCAGGATGCTGTCCTGCCTCCCAGGTCCACCCTGCTGGCGCTGGGAGCCGGGGCTCCTCCACTGCCCGGCACTTGCCAGGCTGGCAGATGGGCACCCATGGCTTCCAGGCTCACTGAGTCCCCAGCAGCTTGCCACGCAGGTTGCTGCAGAGTGGGGATTGCCAAACTGCTCCACAGCTTGCCAGATGGAGCACCAGGCTGGCAGGAATCCTCTGCTCCGTGCTGCCCACTTGGCAGGCTCTCAGCATCCCCAGGCTGGCCCGCTCCCCAGGGCTCTTGGCCCAACCCTGTGGCAACCTGGGAGTGTGCTCAGCATCTGGAGCCATCAGGACTTCCAGGTGCTGCCTGGCCAGGTGCCGTGCAGCAGGAAAGCTGTGAGCTCAGGGAACCCCGAAACTAAATCCCATCTCTGGCACCGCAGCACGTTGGGGGTCTGGGGCCTGGTGCTGCACCTACCACGGTGCCAGTGGGGCAGGGACACTGGTGTCCCCACACACTGGCACCCCCGGTCCCCTGTCAGAGCCCTCCAGGCTGGGAGGCAGCTCAGATCTCCTGTAGAGTTGCTGGGAAGGATCTGGGCATTATGGATATGTGTTAGGGAGGTGCATGGCCCCGAGTGGGGAATCCTCATTCCTCCAGAGCTCATGGAGCTCCCCTTGGTGCCGTGCTGAGGACTCATCCCTGTCCATGCTCACCCTCTGCCCATCCTTCATCTGGCACTGATGGTACAGCCAACATGGGCTGGGGGCTGCTGTGGGAGGTCCAGGGGTCTTTCTCCACACTCCCCCGAGCACACAGGCTGCCAGGCAATTCCATCCAGGAACATAAGTGAGTTATTGAAAGCCGTGCTGGCAGAAACATCGGGATCTAATTTCAGCCCGTGAGTGAAAATATTATTCTCCAGTGTGAGGGGAGAAGTGATGAAAGAACAAGAGGCTTTTTGAGATGAGCTGGGAACACCAAGTTACACCAGAGCAAAAACTGAGCAGCTATTTCCCAAACCCCAAACTTCCTGCAGCAAATTTTGGTTGTGTTTAAACCATTGTTAGAAGCTTCCCTCTGGTCCAGGGTGTGACTTCTGGTCCTGGGGAACTGCAGAGGAGTCTGGCCAAGGTTGGAGCAGGAGCTGGAGGATAGTTGTGAGTTTGGGGGCTGGGTCATGCAAGACCTCGTGCAGTCACTGGGATTGTGGCCTCGGCTGCTGTGGGACCAGGCAGGAGAGCTGTGCTCAGGCACTGCCTGGGGAACAGGAGGAGGTTGCCCCACACCATGGATCTGCTGGAGTGTGGTCAGTGCAGCCAAGGCAGGTTGGCCAAGCAGAGGTTGGGTTAGTGGGTGCATCAGAGCCTCAGGGGTGGGACTTGTACAGCCCCTTGCCAGGGGAGGTCCTCGTCTGCTTTGATGCCAGCCTGGCATGGCAGAGGGTGTCCTGGTTTTCTGTGGCATAGAGGTCATTTTCTTCCCGGTAATTGGTGCAGTTCTGGGTTTCGGATTTGAAATGAGAATAATGGTGATAAAGTGATGTTTTAGCTGTTCCTGAGTAGTGTTTCCTCTAAATCAAGGACTTTTCAGTATCCCATGCTCTGCCAGTGGTGGCCAGGAGAGCTGAGCCAAACTGGTCAGAGGATATTCCATATGACGGACTGTCATGCCCAGTACAGAAACTGGGGGGAGTTGCCTAGGGGCTGCTGATTGTAGTTGGGGGATGGGCTGGGCAGTGGGTAGTGAATATTTGTATTGGGTATCTTCTATTTCTCTTGGGTTTTATTCCTCTCTCTCTTCTTGTTACCTCCGTTTTCATTTTCATAGCTACTACTATTATTTGGCTGTTGTTGTTATTATTACTACTAGTATTACTACTACTATTACTATCATATTTTACTTTATTTCAATTATTACCCTGTTGGGACAGTGCTGGGGGACTGAGATGCTGCTTCTCTTGCTCCCCACGTCCCCACACACGAGGCCCTTGGGGCAAGTGCTGGCACTGGCTGCTTTCCCACGCTATGGGGAGATGTGCTGGGCTGAGCTGAGCCTCTGGACAGGTCTCATCTCTGTGGACGCCCTGGGCCTGTGATCCCACGCTGGAGCAGGACCTGGAGTGGTCCTGGAATGGTTGTGCAGTAGGGAGCAGCCCAGCCATCCCACCAGCTGCCTGGAGCAGGGCTCCAAGCCCAGGATGAAGCAGGAGAGAGGGTGTCTGGTGGACTGCAGTGCTTGGCCTTCCTGCCCAGCACACAGGACATCCACACTGAGACCTCCCCGGGCTGTGCACGCCAAGAGCTCGGTGCAGACAGGGGTGGTGGGTTGTCCTGGCAGCTGTGGTAGGGCTGTGATCCAGCCCCCACCCACGTCCTGTGGGAGGTGAGTGCCCTGGGGATGCCCTGGGGCAGCTTCAGCCCTGGCTGATGTCCTGTAGTGCCACGCACACTGCTCCCTGCAGTGACTCCATGCCAGCAGCAAAGCCCAGAGGGGCTGGGGGCTGTGCTTGGCTCTCCCTTGGCATCACCTGCCCTGACCTGATGCCAATGCCCACGGAGCTGCAGTTGGCAGAATGCAGCTGATGCCAGAGGGCTCCTTACCAGGAGGCCAAGCTGGGCAGCACACACCGCGTGTCCTGCTGTGCTGGACAGGTCTCTCCACCCTGTTGCTCTGGGCCCACAGGCAGCAGCTGAGGGCTGCCAGGTCTGCCTGCAGGATGAACCTGACTGGAGACTCAGTGAGGAAAAAGAGATGAAGGTGAGAGGAGCACCCTCCACTCCACCTGGAGTGGAGCCAGAGGAAGGGATGAAGTCCTGCATTGTGGGGCCAGGCAGGTCTGGGTGACATGGCAAGCGCCAGGCTTGGACTGAGCATCAGGCAGGGGCAGCCTGCACGAGGACAGGGACCTGCTTGTGTCAGCACTGGGCAGAGGAGGAGGGGACCTTTAAACACAGCCCAGTTGTGGCTCTGCCAAAAAACATCCAGGGAAAACAGGGAGGGAGAGATGAAAGTGCCCAACTCCAGGGAGCTTGTAGATTACTCCAGCCTACCCTGACCCCGAAGGTCCCCAGGGGTGCTCCCAGGGGATGGAGAGGAGTCTGGGGCTCATTTAAACTCCCTTTTATTTCTTCTGAAGTGAGTCCCACACTGGTCTGAGAGAGGCCCTGTGGGGCTGGCAGACCTGCTCCATGGGCAGGGGACAGTTGTGGATGGGCATGGAGATGTCACTGGCTTGTACCTTGGTGCATGGAAACACCAGCCCAGCCTGGAAGCATGACATGGAATATCCAAGGAATGTCTAGAGTGTGAGAAGAACAAGACTTTCCTTAGTGCCCTTTCCTGCTGGAGTGGTTTTTGGCAGTGGGAGAACCACAGCACTGCCTTGGCAGTGGCCAATGCACAGCAGCAGCAACTGGAGAAACCCTGGCAGCCACCAGGACCATCCAAAGGCTGTACATGCATGGGTGTTCTCAAAATGAGCAGGAACAGCCTAGATCCTGACATCCTGAAGATCAGGGTCTTTCTCCCAAACTGAAGAGGCAAGTGCGTGATCTCTCTGCACAGTGCCAGAGCAGGGGCAGTTGGAGAGGAATCAGGGCACCCAGGGCCAGGGGGCTGTGTGGGAAAAGGCCCCTGCTGTGCACTGGGTGAGTTAAGCCCTTCCAGTACTCAAAGAGGGATTATAAAAAAGAGGAAGAGCGACTTTATACACAGGCAGAGGGTGACAAGACAAGGGGGAATGTCTTCACAATGCCAGAGGGTGAGATGAGATATTACATGAAATTTTCCCCTGTGAGGGTAATGAGACCCTGGCACAGGGTGCCCAGAGCAGCTGTGGCTGCCCCTGGATCCCTGGAAGTGTCCAAGACCAGGTTGGACGGGGCTTGGAGCAACCTGGGATAGCGGGAGGTGTCCCTGCCCATGGCAGGGGGTGGAATGAGATGAGCTTTAAGGTCCCTTCCAACCCGAGCCATTCCCTGATTCTGTGGCTCTGTGGCAATGGGGGTTCATGGCGGGATGAGCACAGGCAGCCGCGGGGAACAGCCTGGCACCGGGCCCCGCGCCTTCGCCGTGACAGGAGAATCCGGGCGTGCCCGCAGCCCCGCCCCTCGGTGTCGCCGCCGGGCTCGCGGTGGCGGGGACGGAGCGAACATCCCGTTTCCGTGGCAACCGCGTGTCCCGGCGGCGGGTCCCCGCCAGGGGGCAGTGGCCGCGCGCGGATGCGGCGCTGCCCGGGAGGGGCCGGGCCGGGGGGGGACCGGCACGGGGGGACCGGCCCGGGGCCAGCCCGGCACGGTGTGGGGACTCACCCGGTGCCCTCGGCAGTCCGCAGTGGGGACGGGGACCCGGGGCCGGCGCCCCGCGGGGATGGGGAGCTCCCCTTGCTCTTCCTCGGGGCGCCCAGAGCCATCCCCCGCGGTGACCCCGGGGGCCCTGGGGTCCGCCGGCGACACAGGCTTACAGGGGGTGACCATCCTCTGGTTCAGCCAGCGGCAGGCGCTGGTGTTGGCACCTCCAGGGCTGAGCATCACCTTCGCTCATCCGCTGCACCATAGGCTCCTTTGATCTCCCTTGGATTCCTTCTGGAGTGAGACCTGCACTGGTCTGAGCCCTGCTGCCTGACCTGGAGCTTCCCTAGAGCCTCCCTACATCCCTCGTGGTCCAACTGTTCTTTCAAGTGAAACCAATGCAGGTCTGAGTCTGGATACAGCCATAGACTCATAGGTGGGGAAAGACCTTTAAGATCATCAAGATCAGCTGTTCTCCAGCACTGCCACATCCCATCACTAACCCATTTCCCCAGGTGCCACATCTTACTTCTTAAATCCCTCCAGGGATGGTGACTCCTCCACTGCTCTGGGCACTTGTGTCAGGGCTTGATCACACTTTCATTGAAGAAATTTTCCCTGAAATCCAATCTAATCCTCACCCAGTACAACATGAGGCCATTTTCTTTCATCCGGCCCCTGTTCCCTGGGAGCAGAGCCCGACCCCCCTGGCTGCCCCCTCCTCTCAGGGACTTGTGCAGAGCCAGAAGGGCCCCCCTGAGCCTCCATTGCTCCAGGCTGAGCCCCTTTCCCAGCTCTCTCAGCTGCTCCTGCTGCTCCAGCCCCTTCCCAGCTCCATTCCCTTCTCTGGGCACACTCCAGCCCCTTCCCAGCTCAGTTCCCTTCTCTGGGCACACTCCAGCCCCTCCGTGTCTTTCTTGACATAAGGGACCCAAAACTGACCCCAGGACTGGAGGTCCCTCAGCACTGCCAGCACAGGGCGATGGTCACTGTCCTGGTCCTGCTGCCACACCATGGCTGGCCAGGTGCCATTGGCCTTCTTGGCCACCTGGGCACACCTGGGCCCATGTTCAGCCACTGTCAGCACCAGCACTCCCAGATCCTTTCCTGACAGGCAGCTTTCCAACCACTCTACCCCAAGCCTGGAGCACTGTCTGGGGCTCGTGTGACCCAATGGTCACAAACAGTATGGTTCCTCCAAGAACTGCCAAGGGAGGAGCTCAGGCCATCCCAAGGGAGTCAGGCCATGCTGGAGGGGGCTGATTCCTCCCACGGTGGGACAAGACCCCTCCTCAGTTCCCTGAATGCATCCCTGGCTCCATCCTGCCTTGGCACTGGAGCCAGCTGAACCGGTGCCAGGAGCACATCACCACCATCAGTAACATTGCTAAGACAAGCCTCTATTTGCATATTTTATAGCATTAAACATGCACTACAGCCCACAGAACACACCACAGGGGCTTTGTGTCCCCTCAGCAGCCTCTCCTCAGCCTGGTGGGGACACCAGCTGGCTCTTTCCATGGGTGATCCAACCTTTCCCAAGGAAATCCCCCATCCCAGGTCCTGCAAAGGGAGGATGGTGACTAGTAAATCCTCCTGGTCTCAGAGAAAGGCCTGTTTTTCTCTGGCAGCAGGGTGACCAGGAGCTTTCCCTGACTTCAGTCCTGTGCCTTTATATGATGCTGTACTCAGAATTTCAACTCCCCATCTGCTTTGCCTGGCCTGGCTGTGCTGTCTCCAGTCCCATCATCTCCCAGAGCCTGGGCCTTACTGGGACCGCTGCATGTCTGGGGGTGGGGAGGGAAACTGGGGGATCTCTGTGGCACGTGGTGGCCCTTGGCCAGAGGGGACCTGTATGGACATCACCTGCCTGCATGGGGGAAATGAGGAGACTGGCAATTTAACCAGAGCCTGGGTGGATTTGAGAGAGACAGAGGGAAAGGGTGTGTGGATTTCAGCCCTCATTTGAATGCGGCTCAGTGCTGCAGCATTCCCAGGCTGAGAAGGAGTTTTCCCTGGTCTCTTGCATGGCTCCGTAGCCTCAGGCACACAAGCACAACAAGAAACATCTGTCCTTCTTTCATGCAATCAGTTTCAATCACTAATAATTATCTCTCCTCTTCCCTTTTCCTCCTCTGCTGGCTGCTGTCCTAGTGCAGCATGGCACTCCTGGAGACCAGGTACCCTCCTGCTCTGTGCCAGGGCTCACGTGGCATGGGCACACCAAGCCCTGATGCTGTTGATGGCTAGATTTAGCCAGGGCTTAGCCTTGCTTGCCAGAGCCTGCATCCCTGGGGATGTTGTTGAAAACCCCGGCTCTTGGACACAGGTGCTGGGAGGAGCTCAGCTCCCCTCGCTGGATAAAAGCAGTTTCCTTCTTCTTTGATGGGGAAGAATGCTGTGAGTACAGACTGACAGGCAAAGGCACCGAGGTTCTTTACCATTGTACAAAGATATTTCTGTGCAGTTTCCTCATTTTTGGGTGCCTGCATCCCTTGGAACCATCATTCATCTTCTCCCTCTGGAGCAGGCAAGAAAGTGAGGATGGTTCCTGCATCCCTTGGAACCATCATTCATCTTCTCCCTCTGGAGCAGGCAAGAAAGTGAGGATGGTTCCTGCATCCCTTGGAACCATCATTCATCTTCTCCCTCTGGAGCAGGCAAGAAAGTGAGGATGGTTTCTTGACACTGCAAGAAAACACAACCCCTAAAACCCCTTGTTCTTGTGGCAGGAGGCTTTGGGGTGAACACCCAGCTGGAAGGATCACCCTTTTGTTTGTGGGCAGATTTTGGTGGCAACTGTGTTGGAAGCTCTGCAGCCTCAGCCTGGGAGCTGGGAGTCAGGTTAGAGCTGGATTTACAGTCAGTTTATCGAGTTAGCTCTGGGCTTGTTTTAAACATTGGCAAGTGGTGAGCTCCTGGCTCTGAGTACCTGTGAAGATGAGGCATATATATATTTACACATCTGTTATTAACCTAAAAATATAACCAAGTGGCAGATTACCTGCCTTGGTTTTCCATAGAAGTGCAGGGCTCGGAGAGCTTGCAGAGAACAGAAAAGGACTGATCCACGCCGCAGGTCTCCAGAGCTGCCTCATGCCCAGCTGGTCAGTGCCACTGCACCTCGGGATGACCCTGCGGAACGGGCATGGAGGAGAGACACCCTGAGGGTGCCCAGTCCGTGTGTGGACACACAGCATTGATCACAGCTCAGCTCCTCCCCCAGAGCAGCACGTACAGGTGGGTGTCACACAGGGCTCCCACAGCAGCTGCCAGAGCAGGGTCCCCTGCTGTGGACAGAAATGTTCGCTAATATCCACTGACCCCGCCCTGGCACAGCTGAGGCCGTTCCCTCTCCTCCTGTCCCTGTTCCCTGGGAGCAGAGCCCGACCCCCCCTGGCTGCCCCCTCCTGTCAGGGGCTTGTGCAGAGCCAGAAGCGCCCCCCTGAGCCTCCTTTGCTCCAGGCTGAGCCCCTTTCCCAGCTCCCTCAGCCTCTCCGGCTGCTCCAGCCCCTTCCCAGCTCAGTTCCCTTTTCTGGACACGCTCCAGCCCCTCCAGGTCTTTCTTGTCACCAAAACTGACCCCCGGACTGGAGGTCCCTCAGCAGTGCCTGCACAGGGGACAGGCACTGGTCGTTCCATGCCATGGCTGGTACAGCCCGGTTCTGTTGTCTGCAGCCCAGTTCTGCAGACAACGAGACTTGAAGAGGAGCAAGTGTTTGGCTCGGTGAAGCTGCATTGCATTTGGTCATCCAACCAGCACGTCTTGTTCCTGACAGCCTTGGCCTGGTGGGGAGAAGCTCCCCACGTGCTGTGAGCTCTGTGGGGGCAGTGGATACCCAGGCACTGAGCCTAGGGACCACTGTTCCTTCAGTGCCGTGACTGCCTGTGTGGACATCCCCCTGTTCCCATCAGCTCGAGCAGATCACCAGGATTGTTGCAGTTGTGGCACCAACTGGGGAGCTTGCTCTGTCAGCTGGAAACTCAGCAGACCATGAACTGCAGAGGGGGCTGAAGATGAAAGCTGTGCAGGGACCTCTGGGTTGTTCATTTGCTGTCGGTTTTTGTATTTGGGATTTTGCACTCAGGTCCTGAGGGAAGCCCCTGACTCACACAGCATGCCTGCCCATCCTACCGAGATGAGCTGCTGGCCCTGCTGCTGCCATGATGACCAGTGAGCCATTGATGCAGTGGGGGTCCCTCGCCCAGGGCCACTGCAGTAAATCTTCAGGGCACAGCAGTCTTCAGGAGAAGAATGGAGAGAACTACTGAACCCACAGGGCAAGACCTCCTCCAAACCTACTCGTCCTTGCCACCCTTAAGAACCCTCATGCAATGCAGCCTCACCTGCTCAGAGCCAAGGTGTGCCGAGCTGGGATTCATTCCCACCATCAGGACCACGTTGGGGTGCATGCAGTGGGAGCCAACCTTGTGGGCAGCAACAGACATCCCTGAAGTTCCAGTGGCCTGTTTTGCCTTAGACACTGTCCTGGCCCTCTCAGAGACTCTGCCTTGCCCTGAGGATGGTGGTGCCCCTCCACTGGACTGAAATAGTGATGCATCTCGGACTTTAGGGGACCACGATGGGATGAATCCCACCCCAACACACATGCTGAGATCGTCCAGATGGAGAATTAGCGTAGAATATCAGATGCTCCTCACGTCTTTCCAGAGAAACCTTTGAGTCACTTGCTCTGAGGCTGCGTGGGTGGGTGGGTATTTGTGCTCGTGCACGTGGGCTTGCACCTGGCTACTTGTGCAGACAGATTCCTCCTGTGGCCATGCGAGCACCCCGTGGGCAAACCCAGGCCCGTGCTGTGCCCTGCCCGCCTGGGCACCTGGAGGTGTCTGCAGGGAGGGGCTGCTGGAGCCCCCGGTGCAGCGGGGTCTCCTGGCAGGCAGCAGCCGGGAGGGGAGGCTCCGGCGTGGCCACCACGGCTCGGCGCACGGCTGCTCTCGGAGCGGGGCTGGCTGAGCAGAGCAGGCTGGCACAGACAAGATAACATGCCATGGGGAGCAAAGCTGCTTGGATCACCTCTAAAATGCCTTATGCGATCAGACACTTATCACCTCCAATCCCCGGCTTGTCCCAGGTCACGTACCACAGCCGCTCTATTACTAATATCATTAAGATCCCTTTGCTGGCTTCTAAATAATAAGCATAGGCGGGGACGCTGTGATTAATGGAGGGCTGATGGATGAAACCCCCTGTCACCATTTAATACCTGTAACAATAGATTCATTAACTAGGATTAGTTTCAGACATAAGCTTTCTATACCCATGGCTATTACTCACTCAGTTCATTAACAGGACAGCATTAGTTCTGGTACCTTTGAGCTACGACACATCCTGCATACAAATGATGCCCGGTGCCGTAACTTTCAGGAAATCCAAAGACTGTTTATAAAAAACTGGAATCTCTTAATTCCAACCTGTCAGCGAAGGCATTTCTGCTCTCATTTTCTGCATGCTTCATTTCTGAAGGTGAAGAAGGATGGAGGTGATGTGCCAGAACACAGCTCCCCACTGCCCCAGCTCCTGCCCTCGGTAGAGGCCATGGGCTGCCCAGGGCCACTTGTGGGGTGGGTTCTGTGCTGCCAGACCCATCATGGCACAGCACTCTCATTTCCCAGAAATTAACTCCAGCGAGTTTGACACGGTGGTTATTTCCCCTTGCCACCAAATGTGCTCAAAGGCACAGGCTGGCCAGCTGACTGTGGGCTGCTGCGTCCTCAGGATTTATCCCCACACACCATCTTCCCAGGTTTGGCCAATCTGTGTGAAGAGGAAAACATCTTTATTCCCTGTCAGGTGTATTTTTAAGCTTACTTCTGTCCATGGGAGACAGGTGTTTGGACACTGCTGGGTGGGGATGTGATGGATGCAGGTGGGGGAGGATCTCTGGTGTCTGGAGAATGTGTCACCAGGTGTCTGCCAAAGGTAAGGGAATGAGGTCAAAAGGGGGGAGTGTTTGCTGTCCCCATGGATTGTCACACAGGGAAATGCTCCAGCTGTAATTGCCAGATGTTTGCTTAGCTCAGGATTTTGCAGTGGTGGCTTAGCTGTGGTGGGGCTGTAGGTGACTGAGACTTCTTGTCTCATCTTGTTTGGCAAGAGAGCAAAGCTACAGGGGTACCTGCCTGGCTTCACATTCCAGAGGCTCTCCCGTGCCTCCAGCTGAACAGGAACCCGAGGGATGGTGCTCAAGAGGGGGATGACTTCTGCAGTTCAGTGGGTGGTAGCACAGGCTGGGTGGGATGTCCTGAAAGTCCCTGTGCCTTGAGTGGTCACAGGGTTGGGATGGACTTACTCTGGAGTGGGAAAATAAACGTTTTCCAGCATGTCTAGGTGAGTCCAAGGCAGGGAAATGAATGCCCTGGCACTGCCCAGGGAGCAAGGACAGCATCAGCTGCTCCCTCCCAGTGTACGGAGGAACAGCAGGAGATTCCATCGCCTGGTGATCAGCTGTGCTCACACAAGGACTGGCTACAGGCAGGATATTCCCCTTGCCGGAAAACCCATGGAAAAATGTACGTGTATCCAAAAATATTTGAGAGTTGAAGTCAATCTGCAGGATTTTTGTCTACTGTGGGAAGTGCCTTCTCAGTTTATCGTAATAAAAGTGATAAGTTCATTGTTACAGAAAATGCACAATATGTTTGGCCCAAAAAGCAAAATAAGGCTTTTTGGAGGATGCAAAAGCAAAGCTGAATTCTTGCATTTTGATACATTTCAATCTCAGCCTCCTCCCTATTAATATGCGGTGACGAGCCGGGGGGTAGGAGCTGCGATTTTGCACATATGGAAAGATAGGAAAGATAACCCATTTCCTCCAGGAACAGTAACATGGGCTGGGAGAAACCACTTTGGGATTGAGAGAGAGGATCCGGGCAGGAGAGGGAAGGAGAAAAGGTAATTACATTTCGCAGATAATGATGTAGATGGGATGAACAAAGGACGTGAACCCTGGCAGGAGGGGTGCATGGACATCCCCTGGAGCAGCCAGCTGTGGGAAGTGCTCCTGGCCCACCTGTGAATGATGGGGAGTGCACGGGTCTTGGGCAATGCTGTGCTTTTCATGGCACGTGTGAGTCTGCAACATGTGGTGGGAATGGGGCATTAGAGGAGAGGTCAGTGAGGGGCAGCTGCAGGGCCAGTACAGACAGAAGCGAGGAGCAGCAAGCTCTGGTGCTCTCAGCTGGGGAAGCGCCTCAACTTGAGCTGCTCGACTGCTCTGGAGGGCCACGAGGAGCACAGAGCACTGCACCTGGTCCAGTCTGGGATGTGACTGACTGGGCAGCAGGTTTGGAGGACCTGGAGGCTACGGTGGAGTCTGTCTGGAGCACTGGCCAACAGCGCACGCTCACTGCACGTAGGATTAATTATAGAACCACAGAATGGTTTGGGTGGGAAGGGACCTTAAAGCCCATCCAATTCCACCCCCTGCCATGAGCAGGGCCACCTCCCACTATCCCAGGCTGCCCCAAGCCCCGTCCAGCCTGGCCTTGGACACTTCCAGGGATCCAGGGGCAGCCACAGCTTCTCTGGGCACCCTGTGCCAGGGCCTCCCCACCCTCACAGGGCAGAGTTTCTTCCCAGTATCCAATCTAACTCCTCATTCTGTCAGCCAAAAGCTCCTCATCCAGGCTGTGCTGGAACAGCCACAGCAGCAGACTGAGGACAGTTATCTCCTCCATGCAGCACAGGTGAGGCTGCCTCTGGAGAACCATGTCCAGTGCTGGGTTCCCAGTTCAAAAGGCACATGGAGGAACTGGAGCAAAGGGATTGTGATGATGGTTAGGGGCCGGGGGCACAGGACCTGCAAGGAGGGAGCTGGTCTGGCTTAGTCTGGGGACAGGTGGGCTGGTAATAGCCTGCAGCTATTTGAAGGGTAGACACAAAGATGCTGGAGCCAAACCCCCCTTGGCTGTGGCAGACACAATGACAAGGGGCAGCATCCACAGACTGCAGCTTCAGCTAGGGCACCAGGGGAGGCTTCTCCCCAGGAGGTGGTGCAGCTCTGAGAAGGTCACAGAGACACAGACATCTCCATCCCTGGTGAGACCTGACTGGGCACCGCCTGACCTCATGCTGGTGACAGTCCTGCTCCAAGAGGGAGGATGGGCTGGGGCCTCTGGATGTCCCCCCCACCAGTGCTGTTGTGACCCTGCAAAGAGTGGAAGTGGTTGTATGGACAGCAGATGAGCTGTGCAGCCAGGTACAGCCTGGAGAGAGCCCACCAGCCAGCACCTGATGCTTCCAGCATTCCTGTTCCTGCTCTTCTGCTCCTGACTGTCCCAGCTCGGTCACAACAGCCAAGCAAGCACCACGTTCCCGGTCAGAACTTGCTGTGAGCCTTCAGCAGTGCTGACGTGGCTCAGTGATGCTCCTGCTCCCTCTGCCTGGGAGAAATGAGCCCCTGCTCCATCCCATGTGAGGCAACTCTTCAGATCAGCAAAGGAATTTTCTGTATGGAAGATTTCAATTAAAATGGGGAGGAAGAATGGGAAAGGATAGAGGGAAATATCTTTTTTTTTTTTCACTGCAGATTTCAGCTTTTAATCAAAAACCAGGAACAGCCTTCGACATTTTTGGCTCATTCTGATGAAAGACTTTTAATGAAAACTGAAACTGTCCATAGGGAATAGGAGCTTAAAAAAGTAAACAATGAAGTCAATCAACCGTTCAACCAAGTCTGAGCCACAAACAATAAATAAGAAAGTGGGCAGAGTGTGAGAGTGTTGGGAAGGGTGTTGTGATGCATGGCCATGATGGAGAAAGGTGTGGCTAAGTCGTGGTCAGAAGGTTTGGGACTCGTGGAATTGCACTGCATGGTGTGGATGCTCCCCTGGGGCTGCAGGGTTTGCTCAGATCCCACCACCAGCTGCTGCCCCGTCCAGCTGTGAGGGGCACTGAGGACACTGGGTGGCCACACCTGCAGGGCCAGGGGCTGCCCTGGGGCATGGTGGCTGCAGGCAGCAGGGTGGGATGCCTGCACACCTGCCAGGCACTGCCTGCTGCCTCCCTGCCGGAATGCACAGGGAGTTTCCCATCACCACATGCTCCTGGCGCACCCATATCCATGCATGTCCACATGTAGTGGATGGAGAAGGGGTGCAGCTCAGCTGGTTTCTCCACCAAAGGGGTGGGTAGCACAGCCAGAAAGAGGGAAGTGACCATCCTCTTGGGGAGTGGGGATCATGGAATCACAGTGTCACCAAGGTTGGAAAAACTCTCTAAGGTCTTCACGTCCAACCATTCCCCCAGCACTGCCAAGGCCACCACTGACCCATGACCCCAAGTGCCACATCCACAGGGCTTTTGGACACTTCCACGTGATTCCACCACATCCATGGGCAGCCTGTTCCAATGCCTGCCAACCCTTTCAGTGAAGAAATTTTCCCTAATGTCCAATCTAAACCACCCCTGGCACATTTTCAAGCCATTTCCTCTTGTCCTGTCCCTTGTTTCCCAACCTGGCTGCACCCTCCTGTCAGGGAGTTGTGGAGACCCAGAAAGTCCCCCCTGAGCCCCCCCAGCTCCCCCAGCTGCTCCTGGTGCTCCATCCCCTTCCCCAGGCCCTTTCCCTTCTCTGGACACACTCCAGCACCATAATGTTCTCTCTGAAGTGAGAGGCCCAAAACTGCCCCCAGCACTGGAGGTGCCCCTGCAGGGCCAGCACAGGGGACGGGCACTGCCCTGGTCCTGCTGCCACACCATGGCTGGGACAGCCCAGGTGCCACTGGGCTCTTGTCCACCCGGGCACCCCTGGGCTCGTGTTCAGCTGCTGACCAGCACCCAGAGGTCCTTTCTCGCTGAGCAGCTTTCCAGCCACTCCTCCTGCAGTTTGGAGCACTGCCTGGGGCTCTTGTGACCCAGGTGCAGGACCTGCCATGTCAACCTGTTGAACCTCACAGAGCTGGCCTTGGCCCCTTGAGGCATGGAGACAGCAAAGGAACCTCTCACATGCTATGCCAGCAGTGCTCAACATGCACAGTGCCGTGAAATGAACTCAACACTTATTTTTGAGATTTTGCATGAAAAAGTCTCAGACTCCAGTCCCGCCTGGCTCAAACACAGGTTCAGTTGGAAATGACAGAGGAAGTGAAGCTCACACCTGACCCTGGTCCAAATCCAAGAAGAGCTGAGGCAAGTCAGAAAGCAGGTCCCACCCCGGTAAGTGGCAGGTACCCTGTGTTTATGGTAATAACAATAATTTACCCTTCACTATCACCTTCCAGCTGAAGAGCATAAAGCCCTTTGCAGGCATTAATTATCATTAGCCTAATGACATGGTTGATGAAACGGAGGCTGTGAAAGCTGGAGTGATCCACCCAAGGTCCCCAGGCCCCAGCAGGCTCCCCAGGCAGAGCCAGGAGTTACGGGCAGGCAGGGAGTGCAGGGCAGGCTCTGGGCTCAGGGTGGGTCCTGAGAGCTTTGCCTTGTCTTGGGGCAGTTGGAGGTGAGCGGGATGGCTGTGTGTGTGCCACATTCCCACCTCCTCCTGGGACATCCCTGCTGGCTGAGATTGCTCCAGGGCGGTGCAGGGGGTGGCAGCAGGCAGGGCAGGCAGCACTGGCTGCTCCATGAGCTGGAGGAGCCCCACGGTGTTGGAGGCACAGTGCTGGGACCCTGCTGGCTGTGCCCAGGAGTGGCCACGATGGCAGCACAGACAGCTGAGGAGCTGGGGAGCTTCTCCTGGGCACCACAGGAGTGTGGGCAGAGCTGCTGGAGCCTCCCTGGCTGCAGAGACAGAGGATTTGGGCAGAGCATCTGCCCTGGGATGCAGAGCCCAGCTGGGCACAGGGCCGACAGGCAGGGCTGGGGCACAGAAGGTTGTTAACACCACACAGAAATTTTCTTTGAAGGTGTGGAATGATTTATGGGTTATTACTGGCTGTGACAGGGTCAGCTGCCAGGCCTGGGTGATTTGGGGTTGGGGGATCCGGGAGGATAGTGGTGACAAATTGGGGCCCGAAGGAATGTGCGCTGGCGGAGCAGGAGGAGGCTGGGGGCAGGGGAGGTGCCGCCTTCTCCTCCATTCCCAGACACAACCTGCTCTCATTATCCGGAGCCACCACAGGCGCTAACACACACAAATATATTCTAATTTATTAGAGCTGGCAAAGATCTCTTTGCAGAGAGCGAACGTTTTATTTTTGAGGCTCAGTGGTTCAAGTGTTTGAAAGGGCAGCATTCTCTGTGCCTCCAATGTGGGGCTAATGATAATCTAAATTAGTTATTGGAAATAATTACCAAGGCTTTATTGTGCCAAACATAGCAGAGCCCTGGAGAGCAGTCGCGCTCAGACACGGCCATGCAGCTAAAAGCTTTGATGCTTCATTAATATTCAAGGAGAGTCTTTGGCTGTTTTCCCTCCTCCCCTCGCGCTGCCGCAGCTCTCTGAATGAACCCAAGGCCTCCGGTGACACCAGCGAGGGGCCTGCCGATTGAAATTAGCACTGGTACCATATCAAAGTTCGCTGCACTCCTAATCTCCAATGGAAAAGGTGGGTTTGGGAAGACGCTATCGCTCGGCGCGGCGGCGAGTGTTCAGTGCCGAGACAGCTCCTCCTGGCTCCAGGCGCCTGGTTCCAGGCTGAGATAATGCTGGAGAGGAGCATCTCCAAGGTTGTCCTACACAGCTGGGTTTTATGATATAATGGACCAAACCGGCTGCATAATTAATCAGCCTATATTTTTTTCCCCTAGTAAATCTTCCTGTGATGGGCAAACAGAAGCCCTGGAGCTGTGTTTGCCTGCCAGATCCGTGGTGGTGCATGTGTGTCTTTTTCTTTCTCTTCTCCCCATCTCTCTTTTGGAACAAGTGCTGTGATTTGAAAGTGACTCCAGACCTGCTCACGAGGACGGGGGTTCTCAGGGCTGCTGTTATTTTTTGCCTGCAAAGCAGCTGCAATCTCCCTTCCAAAAACCTTTGGGCTCTGAGCAGGACGGCAGGATGTATTTTTGGATGCGGGCTTGGCCTGGCAGGGCTCCAGGGAGAATTTCCTCTCCTTGCTCAGGATTCTGCACTAATCAACCATTCAGTTCCGGCGCCTGCGGGCAGGGCTCGGAGCAGAGGTACCGTCCATCTCGGAGATGATATCCATGCTCAGCACATCTCCGCAGAGCCCCGCGGGCTCGACCCGCCACCAGCAGGAGCAGTGACAGGATTCCTCTGCTTCAGCGAGGGTTGGGTGGAAAGAGCAAATCCTTCTGGCTGGCAAGACAGGGCACAGCTGCTGCGCCTGTGTTCCAGGCAAGCAGCACAGTAAATTGGGACAATCCAGGAATTTCACCCCGCTCTTAAAATCCACATCATGCAATGGCTAAAAACACCACGAGTCCCATAATTTTTTGAGCAAATCCCACCACGCTCCAAGGCTTTTGTGCCACCCTGAGGTGCGGGATGGGGATGGACCCCATGCCTGTCCCGGGGCCCGCGGGGGCGGTGGGCACATGGGGAGCCCGGGTGCCACGGCAGGATGTGGCGTGGGGATGGACCCCGTGCCTGTTCTGGGGCCTGTGGGGGCCGTGGGCACGCGGGGAGCCCCGGTGCCACGGCAGGATGTGGCGTGGGGATGGACCCCGTGCCTGTTCTGGGGCCTGTGGGGGCCGTGGGCACGCGGGGAGCCCCGGTGCCACGGCAGGATGTGGGGTGCTGTGACTCATTCCCGCTTCCATCCCACGCCGTCTCGGTGGGTGAGTTATGGGACTTCTCCTCTGCTGAGCAGGCACAAATCATCGGGGCCTGTCAGGAGTCAGGATGAAGTGGGCTGGCTGGAGAGTCCACACTAGTCCTTTAACAAGATTGATGCTTTGCTGCTTCCCAGGTCTGAGTTCAAGAATCTATATTTTATTCCTTCCCTCCTCTCCCTTCTCCCTGCCCCATTCGCCGTGGCAGAAACGCGCTCTTATAATTCCTGGTCAGGTTTGTGTGTGTGAGGTGGTAATGTGTCTCCCTGGGAAGAAAAAAATTGTTTCTAGGAAAGATTTATGTGGAATGAATTATTTAACCTCACACTCCTGGCTACCCCCGTGCCTGCCCACCTGCCCAGACTCCAGGACCGGGGAACTTTGTGTAGGGGAGCCCACGTCAGGATGGGCCAATGTGTGACTGGTGGTGCTTGGGGATGCGAGGGGACCCAGGGGGCAGAGGCCAGAGCCCACGCAGGGCCTGAGAGCTGCAGGTGTCCTCGCTCCTCCCAGCTGCCCCTGCCCAGCTCTGGCCATCGCTGCCTGCCCATCCTCCAGAGCTCTGAGAGCGGGGAGAAAACAGAGGTGAACAGCTGGTAAAACATCTGGAGTGGCCTTCTGCCAAGGCAGGACATCTCTGCCCCACCAGGACAGGACACACCGGTGGAGTTCAATCAGCATGATGCCTCTACCTCACCACTTGGAGCTTCCTTCCATGTCTTTGAAAAAACCCATGGGAGTGATGGGGCAGCCCAGGGAGAGGCTGTGCTGGGCTGGCAGAGGGAATGGGCCAGGCAGGGCTGGTGTGGGGGCACAGTGCTGGGTGTCACTGCTTGCTGGTGCCTGACAGGGTCAGGAACACAAAGCCCAGCCCGGGATTTTGCAGACCCGGAGCAAATTGAAAGGGAAAAAACATGTTTGTAAGATATTTTTCCCTTGCAAATTATGATTTCTGCAGGAAGTGCCTGTCTGCAGAGAATTTCCAGAAAGAGAAAAAACACACACACAGAATGGGTTTGTGCAAATTGAAAACAAAAAGCTGCCAGACGTTCCCTGCTCCTCGCTGCCCGCCCCCTCGAAGAAATATTGGCAGAAGATGGGAAAGGGAAGCCAGAAAACTTTTGAAGAAAAATATTAATGAAAACCAAACCCTTTCTGCTTCTTTTTTAATTTCCAAAGGGAAGATGAAGGGCTCCCTGCCCTGGCCTCTGGTCTCGTTGCTGACCCTGGAGTGAGGACAGGAGTGATGCTGGTCCAGCCCTTGTTGAAGAGCCAGCCCAGAGTCCCTGGACCTGGGCACATCTTGTTCCACTGACCCCTCTCCCTTGGGACTTTGATCCTGGAGCAGCTTCTTATCCCTGGAAAGCATTTGGGGACAGGTCCTATCTAGGGAACTGGCTGATGTCTCAGGCAGGAGAGGAGCCCCAGCACAGTGGGAAGCTGGGTAGTGTTTGGACAGCAGTGGGTGAGGATCTGATGTCCATCCTGGAGCTGTGGAGCAAAGGAGAGCATAGGTTGCTGGGGAATCTGGAGAGCCTTAAGCCAGCATGAGAGTGACCTGCTTGAGTGAAAGACCCTGGAAACCCCCAAAAAGAGTCCCAGGTGTCAGCTGCAGTGTCCTCAGCATCAGCTCCCCACAGCCCTGACTTTGGGGATGAAGTCACTTCCAGGACAGCCAGCAGGTGAGAGGGATGGGGAGAGGAGGGAATGGCAGAGAGAACTGCTGGCACTGGTGCCTGTGGTGGTGTAGCAGGATCTTGCACAGGCTCAGGGAACTGGGGTGGCACAGGGCAGCAGGGTGGAGCAGGGTCCTGCAGTGCAGCAGGGTGCTGGGGCATCCTGGCATCGCAGTGTGGCACTGTTGGGGCAGACTGGGAGGCTGGAATGCATAGGGGCTGTATACTGGATTCTGCTGGATTTCTCTGCAGTCTCCTGGGAGGGGGAGTCACGTGGGAGTCGCTGCTTGGGGTGGACGTCACCAGGTAGTGGCACAGTAGGGCTGTGCAGGTTGACGAGGGTCACTGGGCTGTGGTGGCTTCCCAAGAGACAGCAGGATGTGCAGGCGGAGCTGTGCAGCAGCTCTCTGGTGACAGCAGGACTGTCACGAAATGGCATCTGCTCTTGAGAAAAGGGCAAGGCGGGCAGCTGGAGCCGGGCCCTTCTCGGTTCACGAGGGTTTCGTCAGGGGGATGGTGCCCCCCTGGCTGGCTGTGCCAGAGTCCATCCCTCTCACCTGATTTTTCAGGATCCTCGTTCCTCCACAGACATCCTGCCAGCCCAGAGTCATGGCAATACAGCAGCAGATCCTTGGAGGGGATTGCAGGGCCAAGGGGACCTGAGAGAGGGCTCTGGAATAGTGGGGAGGTGAACTGCAGAGACAACACCCATGAGGTTTGAACAGTCAGGGTGAAGGAGGAGGTCTCCCTGTTCCCCTCTTTCACACATGGGCTGTGGATGTGCACCCCAGCCCCACACTTGTTTCCACTCAGCACTCCCTGACCCCCTTCTCTGAGCCCCTTCCAGTACTGCAGGACACAACCACCTCCCTCTGCAGCTGCCCCAAACCCTCCCTGCGTCTCTCTGCCTCCTTGGGAAAAACAGTAATGAGACAGAAGAATACAGGACCCTGCTCCTCTGTGCATAGGGGAGAAGAAGCCAAGGAACTGGTCAGGGTGAGCTCTACTCCCAGTGCTGCTGGAGCTGGGGCGGGCAGAACCCATCTGCCCTTCTATGCATGAGTCAGGATGAGAGGAAGTGTCCTCAAGTTCTGCCAGGGGAGGTTTAGTCTAGATTGGATATTAGGAAATATTTTTTCATGGAAAGGGTTGTAAAGCATTGGCACAGGCTGCCCAGGGCAGTGGTGGAGTCACCATCTCTGGAAGTGTTAAAAAGCATGTGGATGTGGCACCTGGGGACGTGGGTTAGTGGTGAACACTGGTGGTGCTGGGTTGACAGTTGGACTTGATGATCTTAGAGGTCTTTTCCAACCTAAAGAATTCTGTGGTTCTATGATTCTGTGAGTTAATCAGGTGTCTCTTCCCCTTTCTGGCCCTGGAACTCAGCTGTTCTGGCTGGGCTTATCCTGGGAACTCACCTGAGGCACTAAGGCTGCACTGGGGTGGGACCTGCCCCTGACCCCACTGACCACACACTGAACACCCCAGGGCCAGAGAAAACACCAGAAAACCTCTGCAAGTGCTGGTTTGTGGTACCAGCCCCATGGCTTCAGCCCCCAGAGCCCGCCGAGCTGCACAAACAGCATTACAAGGTGCAGCAGGAGGATTACACCTCAGAACACACACACATGCGCCGTGTGCACAGCCCTGCCTGTGCCTGGTGCATCCAAACAATGCTCAAAGACTCCCACAATAATGCCTCCAGCTTTCAGTTAAAACTAATTTTAACCAGTGAACACCTGCCAAATTGATTTTACGGGTTTGACACCGGTAAATCACTTGAAATTTCAAGCCTCCACAAATTTGCATTCTGCTATTTTCACATCTCTTGGAAATTCTCGACTTTGGCTGGTTTCACAGTGGAACTTCTTACGAAGCAGCCCAGGGGCCAGGAGGCAAGAGGCAGAAAAATGGCAACATGAGCGACTGCTGGGACACACTGAAAGGTTTCTGCTGCATTTTTTGGGTCTGATGTCCGGGTCTCTCTGATCCTGAGTTTGAGATATCGCTTTCTCTGTAGATGAACAAAACCTGCATCTGATGGAATCTGGCTTGTGGATGGGGTTCTGTGTGGTTGTGTCCCAAAATAAATGACTGTGGTATGACTGGGTGGCTCAGGAGGAAGCTCTGCTGAACCCTGTCTGTAAGGAGCTTGGAGCCTGCACTTCACATGTTCTGCTTTGCTCCAGAGATGAATGAAATCAGATGCAATCCACAAGCGAGTGTGATTGTCCTGACTGACCGAATGGTGGCTTCTGTGGAAAGAGAATCAGAGAATCCCAGAATGGTTTGGGTTGGACGGAACCTTAAACACTATCCAGCTCCACCCCCTGCCGTGGGCAGGGACACCTCTCACCATCCCAGGGTGCTCCAAGCCCCGTCCAGCCTGGCCTTGGGCACTTCCAGGGATCCAGGGGCAGCCACAGCTTCTCAGGGCACCCTGTGCCAGGGCCTCCCCACCCTCACAGGGAACACTTCCTTCCCAATATCCCATCCAACCCTGCGCTCTGGCAGTGGGAAGCCATTCCCCCTGTCCTGTCACTTACATGCTCTTGCAAAAAGTCTCTTCCCATCTTTCTTGTCAGCCCCTTCAGGTATTGGAAGGCCACAACTGGGTCACCCCGAAGTCTTTTGTTTACAGGGGTGGGATATCACTGGGATTTTGGTGTATTCCTGAATAGCTGCATGAACTGGGCCCAAAGAACAGTCACAAACCCAGGTTTTATTCCTTCCCACTGGTGTGTTAAGTAGCTAATGGTGCTTGTCAGGAGAGCTGCTCTTGCTGCTGTTGTATAACAAGGGCATAAGAAAAGGAAAATCAAAGCATCTTTAAGGTGTTCCTGGAAATAACAATGCTGCTAGAGGAGGATTTTATCTCTGGGGTTTTTAACGGAATGGATATCTCATACTCCAGCGTCCCAGCTGTTGTGTGGCTGAACGTGTCCTGCAGTTCCTTTCTTTTCTAAGTGGGATGCTCATGGCGAGGGGTCAGAGCGGTGCAGCCTTTGCCATGTTGTCACTCTCCCCTCTCACTCGCAGCCACACAGAAAAGGAAAAACAGAGGTGAAGCTGAGAGGAGCTAGAAAAGCATTCCTGTATTCTCCTCTCTGAGCTGCCCCACCTCATCCTCCCGGTGCTGCAGGTGAAGTAGGGCTGTGTCAGAGAGCACAAGAAGAGACTCCAAAGTAGACAAACAGCTGGACACTGTGGTGGAGTGAAATGGGAAATTGAGAACAATACAGGAAAGCGGAAAGGAGGAACCATAAAGAAACTGGAGAACTGCAGATACCTGTTCTATAAAGAGATCTGAACAAGGATTGACACCCTCAGAAACCTCATTAGAAACCCAAGGGCAAAGGAGGAGGCAGGTGGAAGGGCAGAAGATGGAGCAGAGACTGCATTTTGGTGTCCCAGAGCTCAGAGTGGAGAAACACAGGGTCGGCCATAAAAGAAAAAATAGCAGCTGGTCCTAAAGGAAGAAAGACAGAGACAACAGTGTTCACCAGGAAACAGCTGGAGATGAAAGGGGATGTGCAGAGCAGGCTGAGAGAGGACAGAGCAGGTGGAGAGGGACAGGGACAAGGGCTGGGCAGGTTCCTGCTTTCACACACCAAGTGTGTCTAGGCCAAGGTGGGGGAGATGAGCAAAGAGGAGAGAGACTTGGATGGCCTTCATAGGAATCCTGTGGCTGGTTTTGGTGAAGGGCAAGGAGCGAGCACAGTGTGGGTAGATGATCTGGGGTTACGAGGAAGTCACTGGAAAGGAATTGTACACAATAGGTGGTTTTCAAATGTGTGGTTTTTCTTGGGAACTTTTGGAAACGAGCCCTGTGATCAATGTATGGCTTTCTCTGGACTCACAGAAGTGGGACCACCAGGAGGTCGTAGGCAATTTTCGTGAAGGAGCAGAACTGGAGCAAGGAGCTAGTCCAAGGCACAGGCAGTAGGGCAGGTATTGTAAACTGTAAATGCAGGCTAAATAATCTGGCCTGCGTCACACACAAGTTTTTTGAGCTTATATTATATTGGACAACAGATAAAGTCAGTGAGATGTATGGAAAAATGGAACAAAATGCAGCATGGGTTCTCCAACAGCAACTTGTCAGGGACTAAGCAATCCATGGGTTTTCTGCATTGCGTTGTGTCTGTCTGGATTTAAACAACTATCGGATAAAGCACCCATGGGAAATTATTAGCTAACCCAGAGAAGATGGGATCACAGAATTAAAGTGGATAAAGAACTTGCGAAGGGTGAGTCTGCAGTGGATAATATTAAAAGGAGGTTATCAGGAGGAAGACAGATAAGCAGTGATGTTCCCTGTGGATGGGTCTCAGGGCTGTCTCTAAGCGTTTCCTTTCTTGGCCTGGGTTGCACCCTGCCTGGAATCCAATCCATCGGGAGGATGACCATGTCAGCAGGAGCAGGGCGACCAAGAAAGGAAGAGCAGAGAGCAGCGAGGAATGGGAGAGCACTTACCTTGCCAAAAACCGACGTCAGGCAGCCCTTCCAGCCAGCAAGGGGACGGCACCTCCTCGGCTGAGAGCGCAGATAAGACCAGGCAGAAACAGTTCAAGTATTTCTGTACTGATGCCAAGAACATGAGCAATTAAATGGAAGAATTAGAAGGCCTCATCCAGGAGGAATGAGTAATCCTGGGAACTGTGGATATGGGAGAACTTATCTTCCAAGCATAGATGGGAGAGCAAGTGTTACAGATATTCTTGATCACAGGCAGATTGTTCTACCAGACAGAAACAGGGGAGGTGAGTTCAGGGGTTGTCTTGCTAAAGAGCTAAAGGAGAGAGTTTGGTCATGATGACAACCTGAGCCTGAGTGGCCGTGACCTGGTTTGGTTTCTGTGAAATGGGCTGGGGTGGACAGGAATTGGTCTCAACCCAAGGTCTGGGTGTTGGCGTGCAGGCTTTGAGGGCTGAAGCAAACCAGATAATGATGGTGCCTGGCCAGGGGAGCTCAGAGAGTGAGTATGGACATAGGTCAATCCTGCCTGGAGCCACATCCCCAGGGGAGGAAAGGGCTGGAGGGAAGGGCTGCAGGTCCCCACCATGGACATGCCCCAGGCCAGGCACAGCTGGCAGGAAAGGGCAAGGCCGGGAGGGGAGGGAAGGTGGGACACAAGCAGAATGCATTGATGAAAGGGAAACCTAGATGCAAGAGATCTCTGGTTTTTGTGGGCAAGAGAGACTCAGGCAGGGGCTGCTGTGTGGCACCAGGAATATTTAGTCCTTCTGCACAATGAGATTGCCAAGACTGCACGTGGCCACTGCCTGCTCGGTGCTGGTGACCTGGTGCTGCTTGTGGTGAGAGTTACTTGCAGGTTCAAGGTTAAGATGGAACAGTCACTTGGGCTTTGCTTTCTTCCAGGCTGGGTGTTTCACCCTGGTGCCTCTGCTCTGCTGTAGTTCCCAGACTTTCTGTACGTATTGGAGGTGAGCTTGAGAGAATGAGGGAAGGAAGGAAAGGACAATCCTGGCCCTCATCTCTGTTCTCCAGTTGCTTGCCAAGGCTGTGAACTGGAAAGGATGAGAGGGAACGGCCTCAAGCGGCACCAGGGGAGGTTTAGATCAGATATTAGGAAAAATTTCTTCCCTGACAGGGTGGTCAGGTGTTGGAACAGGCTGCCGAGAGAAGTGGTGGAATCATCATCCCTGGAAGTGTTCAAAAGGTGCATGGATGTGGCCTTGGGGACATGGATTAGTGCTGAATACAGTGGTATTGGGTGAATAGCTGGACTCAATGATCTTAGAGGTGTTTTCCAACCTTAATGAATCCAGGGTTGTGTGGTTCTGACTCAGCAGCCCACCCCCGTTCCCTCGGGCTGTGGAACAAGGCCAGGCCCGCTGCCCCTCCGGGACCGCTCTGCTCTGCCCAGGCGATGGCTGCAGAAGCTGGCACGTTTCCTGGCACGTTTCTTGGCTCATTTCCTGGCACATTTCCTGAAAGCTGTGCCCCAGCCCCTCTGCCCTGAGCCAGGCCAGCTCAGCAGCACCTGCGGCAGCCCCCAGAAGGGCTGGAGAGCAAAGCACTGCACAGGCTGCATGTCCAAAGCCATTAGTGCTTGGCTCCCTGCTCCCAGGCAAATGAGCCAGTTAACCTGATCAACTGAACATGTGGGCACAACCACGGGCAGCCAGCAGACCATTACCTGCCTTGTCCTACACGTGAGGCTCCTGCTAATCCAGCCCTCTCCTGCTAATCCAGCCCTCTCCTCACAGGGCTGGCTGGAGCAGCGTGTGCCCCGGCTGGGCAGGGATGCTCGCACCAGGCCTTGCCTTCCCCTTCCAGCATGATTTGGGGTTACTTCAGTCCCTTCTCCAGAGCACGTGGGGGAAGGCCAGGTTTGTGCTGTACCCGCAGAAGCATTTCATCATGTGCTTCCTCCTCTCCACCTCCTCGTCCCACTGCTGCTGGGCAGCACCCCTGCATGTAGGTCAGGTGGAAGGTTTTGGTTCACCTCCCGACTTCCACCACACCTTAGGTGTGTGGGCAATTACCCAGTAACTCTGCACACACCCTGTCAACTCTAATTACCCGGCAGAAGCAGTGCCAGAGCAGAGCAGAGCAGCAAACTGTGTCCTCCACCCTCCAGCTGCTCTTTGCCGAGGTGTGGGTGACACAGTGGGCGCTGCTGGCTCAGCCTCCTGCACCTGCTGGGGACCACAGCACCATCCCCCAGTCCGGCAGGATCCCCACACTCCAGCAGGAGAGCTGATGGACCCATTATGGACCAGGAGTTCATCAGGAACAAAAGGTGCACGGTGCCAAATGTGCCCTCCAGCAATGGCAGCATGGCCCCAGGGCCTCTGTGCCCTTCTTCATGTGGTGACTGTGGGTGCTTTGCAGGTCAGGGCTCCTTGTCCTGCCAGACCTGCACGCTCCTGCCACCCTCAGCGTGGAGCAGCTCCAGAGCTGATGGCATTGTGCACATCCCTACATCCACAGGAAGATGCCTCTGCTACAGAGACAGGCTGAGGTGCTGGATGAGCTTTAAGGCCCCTTCTCACCCAAACCAGCCTGTGATTCTGTAAGGCAAAGCCTCACCATGAACAAACATGTTCCCCCCCATAACCACACAAATCTTCTCTCCAAACCAGTCTCCTTTGCAGCCACTCCCAGAGCCCGAGGAGCCTCGAGGTTTGCTCAGCTTGCTGCACCCCAGCATCTCCACAGGTTTTCTGGGGACTGGGATGGAGCTGCCTCATCCCCAGAGTGGGTCTTGACCTGATGCCAGACCCTCGTGTCACTGCTCAGTGCCCGGGCTCTTGTGGCTATCAGGAAAGGTTTGGAGGCAGGATTATAACCTGAGAGAATCCCAGCCAAACAGTGCAGTTGTTTTGTTGCTGATGGCTGGTAAATGAGCCCCCAATGCCATTTTGATCGGACTGGAGCTGGGTGTGAGGGCTGTGTGCAACTGCAGGGGGAAAGGACAGCTAAAACACTTTCTTTGTGCATTTTATAAATAAAACTTTTTTTTTGACTTGTAAACCCCCCCCCTAAGAGGGGGGAAAAGGAAAAATAAAGGGAGAAAAGGAAAGGCTTGTAAAACATTTCATTTCCTGTAGAACAAATGCTTTGGCATGACCCAAATTCAATCCTCTCATTTCCATTTCTTGCGAGTGAAAATGCTTCTCTTTTGATTTGCCTCAGCCTGTATCTCCCCTCTTTCAGATTCTCTGTTGGCAACTGGACTGAGAAATCCCCCATATCCCTGCCCCAATATCATCCCTTTGCTTCATCCCCTCAGCTCTCAGTGCCCAATTCCCTCTGTGGCTGCAGAGCTGGGTGCAGGGGGGGCTGTCCCATGGTGAGCCCAGAAAATCCTTCCCTGGAGGGGTCCCAGGAAAGCCAATGGGGAACCTCTGTGCCCCGGGCTGGGAAATGAAGGGAAGCAGTTTCCAGCATTGCATACACTGAGCCCCATCAGAGAGGGGCAGCTTTCCTCTGTGGGAGCGGGCAAACTGGTGGGGGGGGTGGGTGATGGGGCAAGGGTCCAGCAGGCTCCATTTCCTGCGATTTGGGCAGGACTGAGCCCAGATTCCTGGGTGGGAGCATTTCTATAAATGCAAATAAATAAAGGAAGTAAATGACAGTCGTTTTGGACGTTTTCCTGTATGTAAATGCGTTTCCTTGGTAATCACATCTCTAGTATTTCTGTTTATTTTTATACATCTGTTTTTGGTTAGCCCACAGAGCTCTGTGCTGAAGCACAGTGATATCCTTGGATGTCCCTCACCTTGGAGCAGGAGAGGGGACACACAAGCATGACACTCACGTGGGACCCCTGTCACCACCAGTGATCCCACTGCACTGGGCAGGGATGTGCAACGCCATGGGGTCAGCTGAACTGGATTTTTGTGACCCTGCCCAGCAGTTTGTGGTGTTGTGCTGCTCTCAGTGACACATTTTTAATTGTTCCTGTTCAGTTGCCCAGAGGTTTTTTAAACCCTGGGGCTGGAAACAGTCCCTCAGGATCTGAAGGCGACGGGTCCGGGAGTGCCGGGCCAGGGCCCCGGGGAGCGCCTGCCCTGCTGATCCCCTGGGCTGCCTTGGGCTGGCTGAGGGCAGCACACAGTGCCCTGGCCTCAAGCCCAGCTGTGTCAGGGTTTTTGAGCACCCAGCCCGTGGCTGTCCCTGCCCCACAGCCAGCACACTGCCCTACTTGTGGTGCTCCACTTCTCCGGGCCCCTGGGCACCACCCTGATGAGCTGCACAGGGAGGGTGGGAATGGCACAGAGTGGGATGGAGGTTGATGTGCCCAGCCCCTCATTCCCAGCGTGCTTCTGAATGGCATGAAGGGCTCTCCAGCCTGGTCCCAGCAACCTGGGAGCCACCTTGCCTGTTGACCCCCTAACCTGGGCCAGCACGCGGCTTTGTGGACAGACCAGCAGGGTGGGTGATGAGGGCTTTTCCCACAGCCCCAGGCTGGTCCTGGAGCAGCAAGAGCAGCATGTCCCTTCTGAGACACCACCTGTGAGACCTGGGACAGCCAGTGGAACCAACAGTCTGTGCTGTCACAGCAGGGTCCAAAGAGCTGGTGTGGCCTTCTGGTGACAGCACCCCACACCGTGGTCCCCAAGCCTCCAGAAATGGGCCATCTCAGGTCCCCACCAACCTGTAACACAACAGCTGACCATGAACCCTTCATGGTCCCCATGATCTCCCCTCATTGTCACCCCTGGTGACACTGCTGGTAACCCTGGGTGGACTGAGCTTTCTCTCACTTTGTGACTGTGTGTAGATGCTCAGATCTCCGTCTGTGAAGGGAGACTATGGATGAAACTGGGAGGCACAGCCTAGGCTCCTCTTGGAGCACTGGTGTTCCACTGGTACTGATGCTTTTCTTTCACTCCACGTGTTCTTGCAGCCCTCCTGAATACAGGAGTTCAGGTTTCCCAGCCCCTTCCCTCCCAAATATAACAGAAAATGAGGTGTGCCCCCAGGAGAGCCCTCAGGGGTGAGCAACCTGTGCCTGCCTTCCTTGATGGTGTTCCACCATCGAGCTGGGCAGGCTGTGACCCCTCCAGGACAATCTGTGCTGCACTGGGGCATGGTGATGGCCATAAGGCACCAGGACTGTGTCTCACACAGGGTCAGGGCTCCGCTGCCTTCAGCCCACCTCAGGCTGTTTCCCCCAGCCAGTGCTGGGTGAAGGACCCCCGCAGCAGGGCAACTCCTTTCTGATGCCCTGAGCAGTGACTGTGGTCCCTGCCACTCACCTTCCCAGCCCAGCCACCCCTCTCCAAGGGCTGCCTGTTTGGAGAGGTGAAGAAAAGTGTGAGGTGGGATGGGACCATGTTGGGTTGGTGTCCAGAGCCCAAGCACATCTCTCTGACACTCCCCTGGGGACACTGGGCTGTTCAGATATTTGTGATGCCTCAAGATAAACTGAAATGCAGCTCAGAGGCTCGCTGGCATCTTAGAGAATGACTGGAGAATAAACCTTTCTGGCTTTGTTAAGGATTTTGTTCAGGATTTTCCCCTAATTTAAGCTGAAAAAGAGCATCCTTAAAATCATCAGTAGCTCACGTGCATCCTGTCACTCCATGCTCTGTCTCCTGACAGTCACAGCGTCACAGAGAGAAACTCAGCCTTTGCTTTGTGCACATCCCACCTCCCACCCCGTAACCTCGCACAGGAGCCGCATCCAGACAAATCAGGTACCACCTCTGCGTGGTAAATAACCCAGGGAACATGTGCCAAGGGACGTGGCTGCGTCCCTGCCACGCAGCACCTGAGAGAAGTCACTGCTGCGAGCGTCATCTCACCCAGCACATGGCTTGAACCCAAAGAGAAGCAGCGTTTTCTCATTCACCTAAAATTATCCACCCACTGGAACAGGTACTACATCCTGGTGATAAACAGGAGCTGCTGGTTTAAGCACATGTTCCCCTACAATGCAGCACAAAGGCAGCCTGCAGCTCAGCATCATCTGCGTGGCTCTAATGTCCTCTGCATCTCCATGTGGCAAGTCGGCTGCAAATGGCCGGTGCTGGGGTTCGTGTGGGATGAGAGCTCTCTGACACTGCCCGCACACACCACACACACACTCACGGTGTTTCCATTTCTGTTCTGCTTTTTCATTAACCCTCAAGCCCAGGGTTCGTTGTTTGTGCCTTTCGCTGTGTGCCAGGCAGAGCCCTCGGCCCCGGTGTGTCAGACGCGGCACAGGCCCTGGGTCGGCGCGTCAGTGCTGCCTCTGAGAGCTGGCAGACTCATAACCATTTTTGGATAGAAAAATAAAACACTGCAAGAAAAAAAAAATAAAGCCTTGGATTGCATGTAAAGAAATAAAGCAAAATGCTATTCCCCCACTCCTGCTGTCTGTGCTTGAGCCTTCCAAGAAGTTCCTGTCCTCATCTGTTCGGGTATCATTTTACAGCTCGATGACAAACACAGAACTTGCCAGTTTAAACATATAGGGCTTGGTTTTGCTCGCTGGTGCTCACATGCACTCACCTTTCCCCCACAGAGGTGGGTGGGAGCGCAGTGTTAGTCCCTGTCCCCTCGCAGTCCCTGGGGAGAGGCACAGTGTCATGTTGGGGTGTCAGGAGTGCTGTCCCTGAGCCCTTCCCACGTGCCCTCCCCAGCCCCTGGTGCTGGGGGAATCACACTCAGCTCCTGCTCTCATCCACACTGCTGATATTCACAGGACTCCTCATCTCCTGCTTCCCATCTGTGGGAGGTGGATTTAGGGGAGCCCAAAAGGTGCTGCTTTCCCCGTGCACTGCCCAGAGAGGCAGGACCTGAGCAGAGCCTGGTCCCCTTTCAGCCTCACACGGAGAGAAACCAAAGCAAAGTGTTGCAGTGAATAAGTCACATTAAATGACGCATTACCTATGAAATGGCACTGAATGCACACACAGCCAGCCAGGCTGATGCCAACCACGCTGCTTTTTGTAGCACCCAGCACTGCCCTGGCCCCAGGATGCTCTGGCCAGTGCATGGGGGGGCTGAAGCCCCCACATTGCCCTGCTCAGCCTCCCCCCGCAGCTGCTGTGTGCTGCTCCATGCGTGGCTTTGCCTCTGTAACTCATCACCTGCTGACCCACGGGAGGATGCAGTGGGCAGTTCCTGCATCCTGGGGCAGCCAGCCCTGAGCACTGCTCTGCCTGGCCCCCTGATGCCACCCCACGGCTCCAGGGCTGGGGTCCAGAGAGGAGCAGGAGCAGTCAGGGCACAGCAAAGCCCATCTAATCCCATTGATCCTGCAGCAGGATCGGTGCCTGTGGATGTATCAGCCCTTACGGACTGCAGGGCGTCATTCCGAGATAAGGGGCCTTAAGCTGTGGCTGATTTATGCTTCCCTCCCTCCCTGCCTCCCTTTCCTGCCTTTTTTTTCCAGGAGTTGAAATGCTGAACTGCGTAAACTCTCCAGTGTGTCAGATGGGACTTGCAGGGAGCTGAGCAGGATAGGCCCAGCAGCATCTGCTGCAGGATGACTCCATGTCCAGCCATGGAGGTTACAGAGCCGTGCCCTGGTCCTGATGTCCCTGTGGGACCCAGCACGGCCTCAGGGCACGGCACAACTGGGGGTCTCTGCTGCAGGAGGACCCCAGGCACCCCCAGGGCTGGACAATATGAATAGCCTGGGTCTTCTGCCAAAAAGCCAGCAAGCTCATTTTTTCACATTAATTTAAATTTCAGTGCCCAGAATAAGCCTGCTGTGTCACATTTGTATCACCACAGTCATAGCACTGACAAGTGGATGATTTCAGTGCATTTGTACTTGAAAAAGAAAAAAAAATTAATTATCCCAGGTCTAATGACAGGGCAGGGAGAGCTGTGGGGTGGCAGTGAGGTGAGGTCCTGGCTGTTTTAGAGAGGTTGTGCCTGTTTTTCCGCTCTGACCGTGGAATCAGTGTAGCTGTGCTGGCAGGATCTGTGTGATCCATGTGCACTGGGTGATGGATCCCAGCCCTGGGATCCACAAGCCCCACGGACTGCACAAGGACGCTCCTGTATAGCGAGGGCAGCGCTGGTTAGAGGAGGGAGTGTGTCCCTTTCCTCATCCATCTTGGTGTTCAGTGCCAGAAGAAAGTCAGACTTTCTCGGATCCTCCCGTGAGTCACTTCATAGGGAAGGAATGAGCCAGCCCTCACAGGGCTCAGGGTGAGAATTGTGCTGAAAACTGGGGGCTCAGGGAGCCTTTTTGGGAGGCATTTCACTGCCATGTTTGAAGTGGAGCAACACAAAGGCACTCCTATTCCCCCCCTTTCCTCTGCTGGACAAAACCCGGCTGGACATTCTGCATATTCCCAGCTTTCTGCAGTGGGAAATGGCCGGGGTTCTGGAGCCATCACAGCACTGCCTCCTTGCAGCACAACTGCTCCAGGGATGTCCTGAAACCCACGCCAGGGCTGCGGCTCTCCCCGGGGCAGCGCGGGCAGGGCTGCCGTGGCACGGTGTGTGCCCAGCACCAGGGCCAGCCCTGCGGCCATGGCACCGTGCCCCACGCCGTGTCCCCAGCAGGGCCAGCACCGCCAGGGGCCGGCAGGAACCCGCGAGCCCCATCCCGGCAGGTTTAGCTGGAGAGCCGGAGGAATCCAGCCCTGCGACAGGCAGTACTCCAGGTTCCCAGCCTGCCGCAGCAGCCAAGCACTTGGATCGCTGGCACTCGACTCTCTCCTTGAATTACTCATCTTTTCCATTACGAGGCCTCCCATACTCCAGCAATCCATCTGTTTGGTGGTGCAATTTCAGGATCATGCCTTTTGTCAGTGATGTTAATTTTGGCAGGCAGCAGCAGACGCGGCGCTGAAGCTCCCTGCTGAGGCCTCGCCGCCTTTTCCTGGGCATCTGGCAACGAGCTCGGAGGTGCCAGTGGCGATGGCAGCCCCCCTCCCCGGCGTGTCCGGGGTTTTGTGCTGGTGGTGGCTCCTGAGACCGCCGAGGGGCCTGGCAGTGTCAGTGCTTGTTGCTGGTGGCACACACATGCGAGAGGGGCACACGGGGAGCGCTGGTGCCCTGCGCACATCACGTAACCGCTGTCAAACTGCTCGTGCTTTGCTCTCCAGCTGCAGCCCTCTGATGACCTGCCAGATCTTCGCCCATCTCCCCGGGCTTTGTGTCCACCTTGGACAAGGCTGATGCTGGGAGTCCACGGACCAGCTGCAGGCACGGGGCTACCAGGGCCTGGGGAGGCACTGCCACTGCAGCTGCTCAGCGCCGCAGGGGGACCGTGCACGACCAGACCCCACAGATGTGTGGTTGTACCTGAGCCATCTTCAGGAGCTTTGTGAACACCACATCAGCTGCTTCCTCCCCCTGGTTTTCGTCAGTGAGCTGCGTCGTCCTCTCCGGGCTTCTCCCTTCTCTTGCCCCTTCAGCTCCTGGGTGCTCACAGGCTGCATTTCTCCCAGTACAGCTCGACCACAGGAGCCACAGGCAGATCATGCCCAGGACGATGGGAAATGGCCTGGGGCACCAGAGTAAGGTTGGGGAGCAGCATGGGGAGATGCTGAGAAGCTCTGGAGAGCTGTCTCACACACTGTGACCCTGGCACAAGGAGGGTAGCTCAGCAGGGACCACGGGGACAACTGAGTGAAGCAAGCTCAGCTTTGGCGTAGGGATTGGCACCTGGAATTGGAGGAGAACTGTCCATTCCTGTCCTGTTGGTGTCCCTCATCACACATTCCCCCTGGCAAAACCTTCAGCTTTAAACCTGACCTCTTAATTAAGAGCATTGGTACACTTGCACCCAAAATTATTATAGGCTTGCACCAAAAATTATGCTCCTGTGAGGCTCATTCAACTTGCAAAACTGAACTCAGCAGGGAAAGTGTTCCTGGAGCATCCCTCTGTGGAGCTGAGCCATGGGCTCCAGGGGTGTCCCCAGGACGCTGCTCTGTAGCAGCAGTTTAGTGACTGACGAGGTGTCTGGGGCAGTCTGGCCTGCACTCACCACCCACCTGCCCAGGGAGGGCCTGTGCTTCCGTGCCCCACACACAAACACTTGTCCTGGGCATCACAAAAGCTGACAAATGGGGAAAATCCCTTTTCATGCCACCTGAAAGCCCCCTGGCAAGGCACGGAGGGGAACCCAGCTGTCCTGCCCCAGTGGTGCCCCACAGAGGGGTCAGCTTGAGCCCTTCCCTTCTCCCCACCGGCCTGCCCTGCCTGCTCCCCTGGCTCCAAGTGGGTGGGCAGAGGCACTGCAGAGTAAGAACCAGAGTCACAGAAACATCAAGGTTAGAAAATCCCTCGAAATGATCACGTCCAACCTTTGCCCAAATCCCCCCGCCATGCCCACTAGCCCATATCACAAAATGTCATGTCCACTTGTTTTTTGAACACTTCCAGGGACGGTGACTCCACCACTGCCCTGGGGATGTGGCAGTGCCACGCTGACCTGGGCTGTGCACTCTGCCTGTCCCCATGCAGGGCCCGTGTCCTCTGACATGATGCCACCGCCACATGAGTGGCCCAGCTCTCGCTCGCCCTGTGCCAATGCATAGTTGTGCTTCTGCTTCTCACCTGGCTCTGGCATCCCTCTGGGCTTGTCGTCAGGGCAGCTCTTCTCGCTGGCTTCCTCTCCCCTGCTTGTTGCAGGAGTCTTGCAGAAGCCCAGGAGCAGCCGCCCAGGCATCGGGGGCAGCAGGGGAACAGCGGGGGGTGGGTGCAGGCCCTCGGTGTGGCACCATTCCCACCATCTCTGTCAGTCCTCCGCAGCTCCCCAGCCCTCTCCCCCTTGCCAGGGGGCTTCTGCCTCCCTGGGCCTATTCTCAGCTGCAGCCAGAGGCACTTTTGTCACCACCAGTGCCCATCTGCTCTTCCTGGCTGCTGCTTCCAAAACCTGAGGAAGAGATGTTGCTGAGGAGGGGGAGGGAGAGGGCCAGCAGAGCTCTGGCCAGCCAAGCATCCCTGTGGGGAGTTACTGGGATGGGCCAGGCTTTGACCCACAGCTCCTGCAGCACCAGCCCTTCCCAGGTGCTGGTGGGGAAAGTGTAAGAAGCCCACAGTGGGCAGGGCAGAATGATTTACCCTTGAGTGTGTCTTTGGTAAACAGAAATGAGACTAAGCTGGTCACAGGTGGAATATCCCAGCTGCTTATGGCTGCTGGCTACTATCAGGCTGCATGTTCCTGGTATTTGCCTCCTCCTGCTCTTGCTACAGCCTGGACTAGGGTCTAAGCAGGGGGGTTGCTGTAGTTAGTGATGTGCATCTGGAGGGGCTCATCCACGTTGTGCTGTGTCCTGGGAAGCAGTGAGACAGGGGACAGGGCTTGTGAGTGAGGGATATCCCAGGAAGACCCTCAGCATCACCAGCTTGCAGGCCCCCAGCTTCTACGCCAGGGATGTGGAGGACCACACAGCTCATTTGGGCCCAAGCAGGGTTTGCCCACAGCCCCCCAGCATGGCCAGAGCCTTGTCTGGCACAGCAAGAGACAGACCACTGGCTCAGACCTCTGGTCCTGCCTGTCCATGCTCCTGCTCTGGAGCCTGCAGGACTCATGGCAAAGGCTGGGCTGGCGCTGCCATGGTGGTTATAAAGTGCACCAGCACCTCATCATTCCCACGGTGAGGGTTTGTCCCCTTCACACTGGTGACTCCAGAGCAGAGCACTTGGCTGGTGCCTTGGAGTGATGCTCCCAGATGGTGTCTCAGGCTTCAGACACTTGCTGGTGGATAACACAGCCACGGGTCCAGCCCAGGCCATGGAGAGCCCTCACAGGCATTGCAGCAGAGCATTTCCCTCCTCTGTGCATTCAGTGCCTCCAGCATGGTCCCACCATGGGCCTGCCCATCCCCTCCTGTAGCTGCCAACACCTCTAGCACTCCTGTCCCTGGCTGGTGTCTGGTGTCCCAGTAAGGTTGTCCTGCATCCCAGTAGTCTGACCCTAATCTCCTCCTGCCCTCAGCCTGTCTGGCTTCCCCTCCTCACTGCACATCTGGACGTGAGGGCACGGCTGCCACTGGTTGGGGGAGAGGGTCTCTACAGGCCTGATGCCCGTGGTGGCTCCAGACAAGCCTGGAGGGGCTGGGGTGGGAGCGCAGGAGCCGTGGTGGGGATGGGAGCCAGAACCCGCGGCGCGCAGGACGTGCGTGCCCCTGTGTGTGCACAGAGGGGGACGCGTGCCCCAGGTCTCTGTGTGGGGGCTGTTCCCACGCCCAGCGGGAGCCTGGAGGCGCCTGGAGCTGCTGCACACGCGGCGATGCAGTGCCCATGTGTCTGTGTCACCGTGAGGATGTGCCTGCCTGGCTCGTGTCCCTGCCTGGCTGTCCTGCCCTCCGCGCGCCCGGGGTGCTCCATCAGCACAGCCCTGCCGTGGGCGTCTGCCTGTGCCTGTGTGCAAGGTGCTGCATAAAAGGGGAAATGGCTGGAAAAGCTCTCCCCACTCCCATTTTAATCAGAGAAATGAAGCAGCTGTTGGAGTGAATAGACCCTGCACTAAAGCAGACGTCTTAATATCTTTTGCAGAGGAGGTGCATTGTGATTCATTCTGTGCATCTCTATTACTCAGCTTTTGATAGGGGCTTACTTGTCTCAAGTGCTTTTCATTATTGCCCTAATGCTATCTATTAACATACTGGATGGAGGCTCTTTTCTCATCTGGAGCATGCATCACTGTGCTTTTAAAGATTATGGGGCTTGCAAATACATAACACTTTACTGCCTCCCTGACATAATTCACTGGGAAAAGAAATACATGTAAATAGATAGGTAAATAGATAACCGAGTCAGAGGGCTGGGGGAGACAGGGAGGCAGACAGACAGACCCAGCCCAGCACACAGCTTGGCACACGACTGGTTCCTTTGTAAGAAATAAGAAAAGAGCTGCTCTTGGGGTTTATTTAAAAAAATTTGGCCACTGTTTGATCTCACTTGGAAAATCCCTGTTTCCTAGTTCCCAGCCCCAGACCTTCTGGCTGCAGGGTGGGAGGCCATGGCTGGGAACGGGGCATCCTGGGGAGATGGGGAAGGGGAGACAACTGTGACAGAGAGAAGAGTAACAGCACGTTGTGGAGCCGTGACCTGAGGGTGGAGACCCCAGAAAGCCACGGGTGACCACTCACTGCAGGGGGACCAGAGCCACGGCTCTGCTCTGGCCAAGACCTCCCCAGCAACCTCAGCAGCACCATTTCCTCTCAGCTGGGTCAAGTGACTCCTTTAAAGACCAGTGAGGCATTTAAACCCTCGGATGTGACTGATGTAGGCAGTGCCATCAGGGGCAGATTACAGGTGTGGTTTTTGGGTCAGGGGTGTTGCACACTTATCAGTCACAGCTCTCTTTCATGGCAGGGGACACGCACGGAGGGGTGCAGGGCTGGGACCAGGCACTGGGACTTTTCCATCCTCTTTTTTAATTCAGCAAATGGCTATCCCTCAAAAAGAAAACTTTCTGCAACAAAGGAATAAATTGGGATGACAATTTAACAACAGTGCAAATGCTTCATTCCTCAGCTGAGGACGACTTTTTCCTTCAAATTCTGTTGAACTGTGGTAAGCAATGCAATGGCACACAAGCAAAATTAAACACCCTGAGCTTGGCAGGGTTCAGCTCAGACCATGCATTTGCTTTCTTTCTTGATTTCTAATTTTTTGGAAACCCATTTCCCTGCCCTGTGCCTGTGTTACAGACACCTCCAGGCCTGCAGAGAGCACAGATCCCACACTGCCTGGACTGTCCCCCAAAAGCTGGGGGGGTTGACTGGCAGGTGATGGTTGCATTGACCTTCCCCAGCAAATCACTCAGGACAGGGCACATTCCTCTGCATCCCACAGTGTTGGCATATTTAGGGCAGGGGACTTTGGGGCACAGTTTTCCTGTGCCATGGCCGGGGCCTCCTGGGGACAGCTGAGCCCCGTGTCCCCCTCACAGCTGGCTCTCCCAGCAGCACCAGGGCTACCAGTTTAAACACCAGCTCAGCCACTGGGGTGCTGAGCAGCAAGAGACCAAAGGCAGGACTTCTGCGGGCCAAAGGGATCCACAGGAGCTTCCGATTCAGGATCCATGGAAGCCTCTGACTCAGGGTCTGTGGTGGCCCCACAGAGCCTGGGGGATGAGCAGGAGCCCACTGGGGTGCAGACAGGAGGTGCCAGGAGGACATGTGGCACTGTGTCCCTCCAGATCAGGGCTGCAGATGTGCTTTGGGAAGTGCTTATCCCTGCTCAGGTCTGGGGCTTGGGTTGTCCTTTACCTTCACACCAAACCAGGGCAGAGGAGGTGTAGAATCCCAGAGTGGTTTGGGCTAGAAGGGACCTTAAAGCTCATCTCATTCCACCCCTGCCCGGGGCAGCGACACCTCCCACTATCCCAGGCTGCTCCAAGCCCCGTCCAGCCTGGCCTTGGACACTCCCAGGGATCCAGGGGCAGCCACAGCTTCTCTGGGCACCCTGGGCCAGGGCCTCCCCACCCTCACAGGGAACACTTCCTTCCTGATATCCCATCCAACCCTGCCCTCTCTCTGTTCCCTGCATTTATCATCCTCTGGTCTAAACAAGGTGGGGGGACCCCACCTCTCCTGTTGGGAAGAGGTCACCTGACCCCTCCTGTCAGGTGAGGGGTCAGCCCTGGCACCAAGGCATGAGATGGGCATGAAGAGTGTTTGTCCTGAGCTCACACAGGTCCCACCCTGGTCACCAGGTTCCCAACTCCCGTGCTGGATCAGGCAGGGGGTTAGAGAGAGCCAACCTGTGCCCCCACCCCCTGCTCTGCAGCATCGTAGCTTTTGCCTCCTCCCACCCCAGGGCTGCCAGAATCCTCTCAGGACCCCGTGACAGCATCCCCCCAAGGTGTGTTTCCCTGGGTTCTCCCAAGGTGTGAAGGCAGCTTTGCTCTATTCAATAAATAACCTACAGGATACATTACAACCTTTTATAAACTGAGACCAGTGCTGGCTCCCAGCTATGGTTAATCATATAAACTTGCTTAATTTTATTCTATCAGCCATCTTGTTGCTACATGCCAGATGCTTGCCCTAAATGAATAGTGCTGGAACAGCCAAGCATCAAGTTAACAGAATACCAGCAAACATTCCCGACAGCATGAGCAGTCTATAAAACCTGGCACTAAACTGTATTAGAGGAAGAGATAAGCTCTCAGAGAGGAGCTGGGAAGACTGTAGGCTTGTTTTTTTTCCAAATGGCTCCATGTAGCATGTGGTGCAGGTGTCGTAGGAGAAATCTATCCAGCTATGGAAGTATCTCTCTATCTGAAGCTGGCTATGCTATGAATCTTCTAATGGGATTAAGGCTTAATGCCCTAAATAGAATATGAAATAGTGCTTCCTCTCGCAGAGCTGCCAGCTGTCTTGCAAACAGGGCACAGAAACTTCCACTTTTTGCAGATCAAATCAGTCACTCTCTGAATTGATGGCAAGAGGCTCATCAACAAGATATAATGTTTTAATGATGTTGTGACATGACCTGACATGCAGTGTCATTTGATGGATTCTCTTGTGTCACGGCATATTTCTGACACAGAAAAATGTAACCTCTTTCCCCTTCCAAAAAAAAAAAGGAAAAAAAGAAAGGGGATGAAAAAAATGTTCATTTCTCCAGTGCTCAGATCTCTGCTGGCTCGTGGTGCTCTGCAGTGCCCCAGTTCAGCCCTGCAATTGCCTTGTGCTGGAGGAGATGAATTTCCAGCGTGCATTTCTGTATCTGCTGTTCACCTCTGCATGGCACGTTATCACTTGCTAATAACATGGCACAGATAGCCCGGCATTAATAACAGCAGAAACCATTTCACCCCTATTTTCAGCTGTGAATCCTCTTCAAGTCACTTTGGACATTTTGAATTGTTTTTTCTCTGCCATGATTCCCTGACAGCCTCCCTGAATACTCCCAGGTCTACATCTGCTTCTCCTCTAAAATCAGTGCAAGGCCTGGATGTTGGGAGCTCACAAGGCTCAGCTGGGCTCTGCACAGGGGACCATTTGCCCAGGAGATCAGGGAATCATGGAATCCCAGAACGGTTTGGGTTGGAAGGGACCCTAAAGCTCATCCAGTTCCAACCCCCTCCCACGGTCAGGGGCACAAGATACAGCTCTCCTTATCCAGCAGCAACACCAGCAATGGTCTTCTGGGATATCTGCTTCTGTGTGCACCAAAAGGAAGTGGAAAACACACCCAGCACCCAGATGAATAAAGAGAACGGGGATCTGAGAAGGTGCTGAGTTGACAGAGATTCCTGCACACCCTCAGAGTTTGGGTTGGGTGTGCTGAAGCTGCTCCCTGGCAGAAGCAGAGATGCTGATGTCTCCTGAGGGTGAGAGACACCTGGGAATGTCAACATCCGTGCAGGGAGGAGCACTGCGGAGCTGCCAGCATGGAGGAGCTGGGCTGGCGTCAGAGAAAAGTCGCAGTGCATGGAAGAGAGGGACCCCTGGCTCCCCTTTGGTGCCCCCAGCCCTGCAGCAGCTTCCCAGGGGCTGTTTGGTGCCTGGGCACCTCTGGGGTTGGTCAGAACTGGGGCCTGGCACCTCGGGCACCTCGTGCCCTGAGGAGAGGCACGATCCTGCCTGTACCCAGCCGTGCTCATTCCCAGGCAGGGGGGGGACGTGGGCTGGTGGTCCCTCAGCAGCATGGCCAGAGAGCCCCCAACACATCTGCAGGAAACTTGTCGGCTTGTGAATCCTCTGGGGGGGAGGTGATGCCCACATCGGGGGTGCCCTGACCTGTCAGCCAAGACTGTGCTGTGGTTTGGAACCTTGGAGGTCTGGGGGACCCCTGTGTTGTGTGACAGCAGGGACACGGGGGGCTGCAGGGACACCACTGTCACAGCCAGGACCTGGGGGAGTGGATCTGGGGAAAGGGAGCTGCACACTCCCATCCACCCCAGCTGAGCCCATCCCAGGGCCCAGCCAGACCCCACAGCTCTCCAGTGCATCCAGCTGCATCCCCAGGACCTGGGGGAGGGATTCCAGCACCTGCACCCAGCCTCTGATGCTGGGGAAGCAGCGTGGCTTTGCAAGGGAGAAGAGGTGGTGGGGGACATCTGCTCCCCAGGGCCATGTGGGTGGGGGACCTCCACCCATCCATGCTCCCCTGGCAGTCTCTGGGATGCCCCTCAGCTCTCCCTGCCCGTTCCCCTGAGCTGGTGATTGCACTTCAGGCAGTAAATCTGAACCATCCAATCCTGTTAAATTATTTTCCAAATGACATGATTTCCCTGGTGCACATAAATGATCAATTTCATGTTTTATTCCTAGCGCTATTTTAGTAAGAAAAAAAAAATCTCATTAAACTATCTTGATTAGAGAAGAGGGGCTGTCATCACAGGGTGGACAAATGGTGTGAGGGCACTCAGCTATTTCCCTGAACGCACTGACACCTGCAGAAGAGGCCTTCAAAGACCTGAAGGTTATTTGCCCATATTACAAATGAGGTGAAGGTTAAAAAAGGTGATTAAAAGCATCTGGAAACCCAAATGTGACAGAGTCTTGCAGTAACCTCCAAGCAGGTTGATTTATGACAGGCCGGTCCCACCCGTAACAAGATTATAGCTTCTCCCCATCAGCCATTGTGATAAATACCAATTACCTACTTGAGTATTGCCATTCAAATTTGCCTAAGTAAGGAGCAGAATCATACATCTATGTTGATTACATATCAATGATGCGGTGGAAGCCTTTGCAACTTTTAGATCTGCTTAAGATATGCCGCCCTGATTTAGACAGCGATTTGCATACAATTTACCCATAAAGCTTTACTTTGAAAAGTATAATTACTTTTTTAATATTCTTCCTTCTGATTTGAATGTTAGAGAGGCCATATAATGAATTACTGCACTAATGAAGACAAACACGCTCTCGGGGTGTACAATGGGAGCATTGTTAAATAAACTTCCTGCATGCGACACATTTGTTGTGGTTAATCTTTAAATGGAGGCTCCGATTAATACCAGCACTTTTCTTCCCATAATTATTTTCCGAGGGATGTAAATTCCTGCCAGCGCTGCTCCAACGGTTCCATCCCAGCAGCAGGTGCTGCAGGGAGGCAGGAGGGCTCTGGGCCCGCGGGACCCCGCTGTGCCAGGGGTCTGGGCACACGGTGACCGGGCTCCAGCAGGGCCCGAGTGAAGCAGCCCCAGAGCCCTGCACGGGGTCCTGGCCAGGAGCCTTCGCTGCCCAGAGCCTGCCGGGCTCCCCTGGATGGGGCAGCTCCCCTCACAAGGAGTGGGGACAGCACGAGTGACTCCTGCACGGGACCCCGGCGTCAGCACAGCTCTGCTGCCCTGTTGTGTTTAGTGCAGAGCAGTCCTTGGAGCTCATCCTTCGCTTTCCTTCTTGCTTCCCCTTCCCTCAAATCTGAGGATCCTCCCCAAAAGCCTCAGTTCATATCTGGCATTCCCAGGATTTCAGATGGCTGAAACCTGCTGGGAAGGGCAGAGGGAATCTTGGTGGACCAAGTAGTCAGATTTGGACAGAATGCCAATCCTGTCCTGGGCTGCATCAAACTCAGCTTAACCAACAGGTTGAGGTTCTGTCCCTCTGCCCTGCTCAGGTGAGACTCCACCTGCAGAGCTGCCTCCAGCTCGGGGGTCCCGGCACAAAGAGGATGTGGAGCTGCTGGAGAGAGTCCAGAGGAGGCCACAGAGATGCCCCAGGGCTGGAGCCCCTCTGGAGCCAGGCTGGGAGAGCTGGGGGTGCTCACCTGGAGAGGAGAAGGATCCAGGGAGAGCTCAGAGCCCTTTCCAGTGCCTAAAGGGGGCTTCACGTATTTAAATACCTTTGCAGATACAGAGCTAAGTGACAAGTGCAAGATGGGCACTGGCATTTCTGTAGGGCTTGTTGTGACAGGACAATGAGTGATGGTTTTAAACTAAAAGGGAGTAGGTTTAGACTACATGTAGGAAGGGAGAAGGATTTGGGGTTCTCATTCAGGACTGTTGCATGCAGCCAGACACTCCCAGGCTCAGTGGCCTCAAGCCTGGCTCGCTGTGCCTCAGCTTGACAGGTTCATTTGTCCCAGCACTTCTCCATGCAGGTGTTACCCTGTCCTTGCTCATCCCAGGAGATGACTCCTGTCTTTGTCACCTCCAGAGCCTCCCATGGCCCCTGCTGCCAGGACTGGCCCAGCCTCCAGCTCAGCCCCAGCCCTGCACTGCTTTGCATCTGAGGCTGTTAAAACCTATTTTGTTGGAATGGGCCCAGCGAGGGAAGCGATCCAGCTCCATGTGACAGCCTCATTATTCACCACTCTGCCAATCTTTATGTCATCGACAAATTCTATCCGGAGAGATTTGGTATTGACTGCCAACTTATTGATGGGATGGTGAATAGCATCTGGCCAAAGGCTGACACCCCCTCGGCACTCAGATGGCGTGGCCAGCCTGGGATCATTTCCCGGCCTGCAATCCCACTGATCTCCTCACTGACCTTCAGGGTGGCACTCATCTGCAAAGGTATTTAAACACATGAAGCTCCACACTAGTGACAGTAAGTGCTGCACAGCTTTTGGTGCACCTGGTTTCCTGACGTTATGTGTGTCCTGGGCTCTGCAGCAAAGTCCACTGGGAAGCACTGGGACCTCCACAGGAGCAGCTTAAGAGCTGTCAGATCTCATTTTTCTTCTCCCAGATGAGACACCTCTCCAAACACGAGTTTCCGTCCTTGAGAGGAAGAAAGAGGCTGGTTCCTGCCTCAAGGGAGCTGCCAGGAGAGCCCTGTGAAGGGGGGTGAGGTGGGCAGTGTGCTGGCTGTGGGGACCAGCAGCATCACCCAGCAGGGTGGAGAGACACTGCGGGAAGTTGCCACTGTGTGAGCACCAGCAGTGGCTCCCAGCCAGCTCTGCACTGTGGAAGAGCATTCCCTGAACCCAGATCTCCTGAGACATCACCTTTCCCCAGCCCATCTAAGTCTGTCCACCACACGGGTTCTTTCTGAGTTCCCTCCAGAGGCAGCAGGAGGCTCCCTGAGGAGCTCACTGCCCTCTGCAGAGCCGCGCTGCCCTCACCCTGGTCACTGCCTGCACTGTCACAGGCTCCAGCACAACCATTCCCCCAGCACTGGAGCAGTCCCCGCAAGCCCACCAGCAACTCCCAGTGCCCTCTGCCTGTCCTGAGCAGCACCCTAGGCAGGGTCAGGGGGACAGGATGGGTGCTGGGGGGTCCCTGCCAAGGCAGTGCCGTCTGCACAGGCTGGTTAAGGAGGGATGTGAAAGAATCGGGATTGCACAGCCCTTCCCAGGCCCCTCAGAGCACTGGAGGGGCAGGGGAGGAGCAGGTCAGATCATGACCTTGCCCAGCTTGTTAACCTCTAGCTCTCCCTGTAACGTACTTGGCTGCTTGGCTCTCTCTTTTAATTAAAGCACGGTGTTGCTTAACAATTAACAGGTCTGAAGGAAGTGCTTTCCAGCATGAACTTACTGGGAGCTGCAGGAACTGTCCAAGGCCTGTTGAAGCGAGCGCTGCCCTTGACAAGGAGAGCCAGGTCATGCCACCCCCCTGCACTCCCTGCCAGCTCCTCCTGCATCACCAGCGGCTGGGGGTACTCAGTTGGAGGGGTTGGGGCCTAGAGGGCAGCAGGAAACCCTCCAGCCTCCACAAAATGTCCCTCCTGCTCATGCCTCTGTTGGACCATAAGGATCTGGTGTGAATTAAGTAGTGCTGGACTGCCAGGGAGGAACACAGTGAGATGGAGCTGGCTGAAACCTCTTCCTGAGGAAGCTGAAAGGCACACTCCAGCAGGAGAAAGGTCCAGGCACTTCGTGGTGTGGGGATGGAGCAGCTGAGCATGCAGCCCTGGCAGCACTGCATTCCCCATCCCCAGCTGGACATGAGGGATGCCTGGGGATCACTTCAGCCATAAGAGGTGCCTGGGTCACAGCTTGTGGCTGAGGGCTCACACCTGGTGCTCCTGTGGTCACTGCTGGCCCTGTGCTTGGTGCCTTCAGAGCAAAGATCCCTGGAGATCTGCAGCCCCACGGCTGCCTCAGTGACCTGGGGGAGATGTGACAAATCCAGCAGTTTGTGATGGACTGTGTCACCCTCCTGGGCTACTCATGACAGGAGAGCTCTGGCCATGGGCTGTGCCTGACCAAGCACAGGGGTGTCTGCAGTTTGAATCACCTCTGGGGCTTGTCCTGCACCCACAGAGCCTGGGGCTTCTGGCATCTGCCCCAGGGGTGATGAATTCAGATGGCATCTGCATCACTAGGGGTGATGGACTCTGAGGGCTGGGGGCACTGGGAGGCTGACCCTGATGGAGATGCCAGTGGACAGGTATCACCTTCAGCCAGGCAGATCCCTCCTGCAGACCCCGTGGGCTGTTCCCAGCTGAGACCTCCTGAGTGGGGTGATACCCCAGTGCCCGGGGGTCTGCAGCAGGAGCCTTTGCTGGCACATCCGAAGGAGAGCCGGGGAGGGCTGACTCCCTGCTTAGAGGGCCACTGACTACTGGAGGGCAGAGATGTGCATGACAGTGACCCAAGAGGCCTCCTGCCTCACTGCCCAGCAGCAGGACAGCTCCAGGACTGGGCAGCTTTGTGTCTGTGGTCTGTGGCACACGCTGTGCACAGGGATCCGTGGGAGGGAGCAGCTCCGTGAGGGTTAACCTGGGAATCAGCCAGGCAGCTGCCAAGGCACTATAGATTTTGGAGCACTAACTCTTCAGCTGGAGAGTGAAAAGAGGACAGCTAATGAGGCTCATGAGATCTGTTAATACTTAACCCAACGCAACACCTACCAGCCCTGCCAATAAATCAGAGGCAAGCACCAGCACCTGGCTCTGGTGTGCCAGCAAAGCCGCAGCATCTATGGGGGATCCCTCCCTCTCACCTGAGCTTCCCTCTCCCACTCTCCTCTCACAGGAGTCTAGGGAAAGCTGACATGTTCAGCCCCTGTCCTTGGGACAAAATGCTTTGTAAATGTCTGAAGGCCAGAGACTCCATCTCAGAGGGGTCACGGGCTCAGCCCTAGAAAGCCAATGAGCCTGTGATGTTTCATTCAGCCTCATGGTCTGGGGGTGGGGGGCGTGGGGAGTGCAGCTTGGAATTCAGGTTTTTAAAGCCTCTCTAGGAAAATCCAGCCTTGGCTTAATCAGCGCTGATTAACCCCTGCTGCAGTGGGGAGAGGTGGCTGCCTGCAGCCCTGCACGTCGAGGGCTTGATTTCCAGCACTGCTCTGGCTCTTGAGCTGCTCAGAGACATCCCTGCTCCTGCACAGCACCAGGATCCATTTCTCATGCAGAAACCACGACCGAGCAACACTGGCAGAGCCCCCTCCGTGGAACCACGTTAGAAGAATGTGGTTAAAGAGGTGCCTCTGGCACCATTAAAAGTAGTTAAATGAGAAGCACAGCCTGGGAGGTGTAAGACCTTTCAGCTGCAAAGTTACCCTCTGTCCAAACCTTTCTCGTGTCCCTCTAAGAGCAGAACACAAACTGGGCTTGTAAAACCACACTGGTGAACCTTCAGTGGTAAAGGAAAGGAGGACAATCATCTGCCATCCTGTTGTGAACACATTTCTGGCCTCATGGGCTGATGGTAGGGCTGGGCAGAGATCTGTCTTTATTTCCTAGTACTGTTTCCACCACAGACATCACCTAAAAACAGGGCACCTAAAAACAGCTCCCAGGAAATGCCAGAGCTTCAAACATACCTGTGCTGGGTGCTTGAGGCCGAGTGAAGATGGCACAGCTGGATTCCTGGGCAGAAGGCGTGGTGCCGCCTTGGCAGGATGTGGATGGCTCCCTGCTCAGTGTCTGCCTCTTGTTGTGAGTCTGCATCTGGCACCTCTGTTCATGTTCAGCTGGTGTGACCCAAAATACTCACAGGATCTGGGCTGGGCACCTCCAGGTGTCAGAGAAGGGGCTCCAGGGGGGCTCTCTGAAATCTGCTGTGATTAGGGATGAGTGAAAAATTACACATTAGATCAGCAAAAATGATGTTAAATCCCTATCCTTTAAAAGAAAGGTAATGCTTTGGAATGATCTCTGTTTTAAATGACCTCAACATTTCCATTTGTTTTATCTCCTCCTTCACCAAAAAGGAAAAAGGGTAAGACTGGAACAAAGAGAAGAAGACAGAAAAGAGTGGAAGAGACCAAGCCCCAGGTCTGAAAACTCCTGAGTTTTGGTAGGAGCACCAGGACATCTGGAATTAACTAGAAAAAATATTTCAGGGAAAAGTCTATGACTGGCCCATTTCTGCTGGTCCTGGCAATGTCACTGCAGTGTGCATTTGTCACACACCAGTACATGGTGAGATCCAGGGCAGGGGGCTCCAGAGGAGCCCTGTGGGCAGCACCCACCCTTGGTGGCAGCTGATGGTTGTGGTTTTACTGAGTTCTGGCACTTTCCTTCTGTCCCACTTTGTGGTTCATCACCTGGGTGTGAGCCCGAGCTGATACACCAAGAGGGAGTTACTGAGCTGAGCCATCCCAAATCATGGATGCTGCCCTGCTGTTCTCAGCACCCCTAAAAATCCAGTGAGGAAACTCCAAAAGAGAATTGCATTTCTGCTTGATGTGCCAACCCCCACCATTCCATGGAATTTGAGTCACGTTCCTCTAACAAAAAGCAATTTTCTTTGTGAAATCCAGCGGGTCTGTGCTGACCCTGGGCCAAAGATGCTCCAAGACTTTGTGGGTTTCCCTGGGCCTTCTGTGCTCTGTCCCTGACTTTGGCTACAGAGGTCACACACGGTGGGGTGGATCTTTGCTGTCAATAACCTTGTCTGGCCAACATGGGACAGCACAGCTGGTCCCAGGTAGTGCACACACATCTGGGCATGGGGTGGCGCAGTTTCAGAGCCATGAGGTAAATTTTCGTGGAGTCATTAAGGTTGGAAAAGACCTTTGAGATCAACCCAGCAGCACCACCATGGTCATCACCATAACATATGTTTTGAAACATAAAGTCTTTGAATTTATTTCACCTTGTGTATTTGCATGACCTTCTGTACTTGGTCTTTGCTTATCTTGGGAGATGTTTTGTAGAGAGCATTTACTTCAAAATTATTAAATTTTGTTTTGGCATGTTGTCGTGACATGTACCCCAAACACCTCTGTCTGCTGTTCCACTTTGTCAGCCCTTCAGGAACTCTACCACTACCCACTATTGCACGTTCAATCAGCATTTTTCCTTATCATGACTGTTGGATGCTGCCTCTCAGGTGCTCTGGACAGTGTCTTGGTTGATGGCTTCCAAACAAGGGAAAACACAAATTGGTCTCCCCCTGAATTGTAAGTCGAGCTCAAAAATCAGAAGACTTCAACACAATTGTTGGAGCACGTCCTGCCTTCTCGGGCTGCTTTCATCCATCATTGTTGCCCAGAGAAGCCATGGCTGCCCCATCCCTGGAAGTGTCCAAGCCCAGGTTGGACAGGACTTGGAGCAACCTGGGATAGTGGAAGGTGTCCCTGCCCACGGCAGAGGTGGAATGAGATGAACTTAAAGGTCCCTTCCATCCCAAGCCATTCTGGGTGTCTGTGATTCTACGATCATCCCACTCCCAAGCAGTCCCCAGCATCATGTGCCTTGGAATCTTGCACACTTGGAGGAGCACCAGGGCTCACATGATGCCGGGAGCAGGGGCTGTGTGAGAGCAGCGTCAGTCATCACAGGACGCACGTTGAGATCACGAGCTCTGGTCACCCTGCAGGGACTCAGGGCTTGTCTTTGTCCTCCCCAGCCTTCAGCAGGGCATCCCCACGGGATGGGCTCTGCCTCCCGCCAGGTCATTGCCTTGAGCTCCCATCTGCTCCTGGGAGCAGCAGGCGGTGGGGGATGGCTGTGGGCAGGACCCTGCTGACTTGGGGCCACCAGGGACGGGTGATCCTTTACTAATCACCCAGGCACAAGGTGACACAAGTTTCATTTCACAGCTGTCAGGTGCTGACCCTCCTCCAGGGACTGGAGTGGCCTCCTGTCCTGGCAGGGAGGCAGAGCTAACCAGGCTCAAGGGAGACGGCCTGAAAGAGCGAGGGACCGTGACCGAGGGCCTGCCAGCACATTTCCCTGGTGGTTTTCTGTCTGTGACAAGTTAGAAAACAAAATAAAAAGAAGGCAAGCAGTCAGCCAACCCACTTAACTGCAGTTTTCCTCCATCAGGATCTATTTAGTTTTATTCAACCTGACATCTCTCAGAGAGACAAGAAATTCTGGGAGCCTAAAGCCAGAGGGAGACCACACAGTGTGTGCTGGCCGTACTGGGGGAGCTCATCTCCCTTATTGCATCTGACACCAGGCAGGAGGAGCCAGGGTCTGCAGCTGTGGGTGTGCGCAGGCTTTCCAGGGCTGGAGGCAGCCTGCCCCCCACATGCTGAGCACACAGCAGGATCCTGATTTCACTGGCCCACAGGAGCAGCTCCCCAGAGCCTGGTGGACTCTGCACTGCCCTAGACCCCAAGTCCCCGGGTCTCCCTCACGCAAGAGGAGGTGGCTTTGGGCAAAGCCCTGTCCCAAGATGCTCAAGCTGCCAGCTGGTGAGGATGAGGTTAAGCTGATGGCACTGGAACCCACGGCTGTATGTTGTGAGCAGAAGCACATCTGTATCACTGCTTTCCAGGAAAACCCTTTTTCAGCCCAAATGAGGATTTAGCAGTCTGTGAGACGGAGAAGGGGAAGGAGCAGAACCACTGGGACCCACCTACAGCACTGCCCTTAGCTGTGGGGTTTGTTACACACCAGTGCATGGGGACGTGGTGAGACACAGGGCAGGGGAAGCACTGAAGGCTGCCAGGCCTTGGGAGGCAGACAGTTCCCAACCTATGGCCAGCACTACACAGGTTGCAATTTTCCCATCAGATTCCAGCATTTTGGGTACAGCTCCTGCCAAGGCTGACTCAAGTCATCCCAAGGACACAGTGGTGATCCAGGAGAAGGTGCCCAACAGTGTGGGAGCAGTGATAGCACTGCCAAAGTGAGGTTTGGAGGGCATATGTCGGTTTGGAACTCCATAATGATGATGCTGGAAGGACTGGCCCATCCTGCCCCACTCCCAGCCAGGCCTGATCATGCTCCAGGGCTGAAGCAGGCCCTGTGCAGGAGACCCTGCAGCACCCAGGGACCTCTCTCTTTGCCCTGGTCTGCAGCAACAAGCAGCAGCAAGCTCAGCCTGTGCTAGCAATGTGGCTGCAGGACAAGCAGCTGGCTGAAGACAGACGTCTGCACCGCTGATGCCAAATTGTTCCAGACAGGACAGTCCTGGGGGAGCGCATCACACCTCTGGCAGCAGCACTGACCCATAACATAAGAGATTCCCCAGCTCAGCTTCTCCAGGTGCTCTGATCCTCACTCAGGTGAAGTCTCCACCTTTTCCCAGGCTGCATCCTCTGAGAGGGGCACAGGTGACCCTGAACCTGAGCTGACCATCTCTGAGAGCTGGCAGAGCCCCCAGACCCAGCTGTTTGGGACATTCAGAGCTCCTTCCTTGCTGCCTGTACAGATGCACTTGCCCAGCTCTCCTTGCTGAGTGACTTTGGGGCAACAGCATCACCCCCAGCCGAGTCCACACTGTGATCCTGCAGCCCCTGCCCCCCAAACGCTGCTGCACTCCTCCCCGCCCAGCTGATGCTTTCCCTGCATCACACCTCCCTTCTCCTGGCTTCCCTCTTACCAGCACATCAATCCTCAAATCCTGGAGTCAGTTTAGTGTCCCTCATGACAAGAGAGACACGGAGGGGCTGGAGAGTGTCCAGGGAAGGGAAGGAGCTGGGAAGGGGCTGGAGCAGCCGGAGCAGCTGAGGGAGCTGGGAAAGGGGCTCAGCATGGAGTAAAGGGGGCTCAGGGGGACCCTCCTGGCTCTGCACCCGTCCCTTACAGGAGGGAGCAGCCAGGGGGGGTCGGGCTCTGCTCCAAGGTGGACAAGAGGAAATGGCCTCAAGTTGTACCACAGGAGGTTCAGGTTGGATATTAGGGAAAGTTTTTTCACTGAGGGAGTGGCCAAGCATTGGAAGGGGCTGCCCAGGGTGGTGGGGGAGTCACTATCCCTGGAAGTGTTTAAAAGCCAAGTGGCCATGGCACTTCAGGATAGGGTTCAGTGGGCATGGCGGGACTCAGTCAGAGGTTGGACTTGATGTTCTTGGAAGTCTTTTCCAGCCCCAAAGATTCTATGATTCCTAACTTATCTCCATTCCCAAAGCCACCCCACCCTGTCTCTCTCTGTATTCACTGGAGGATCTCCTCTGTGCTGGTACCACCCTGAGCACAGAGTGCATCTTGCCCACGCCAAGCCCTCTCACAGCAGCCCCGTGGCACCACCAGCCTCCCTGGGCCTCCACCTGCACATGTCAAAGCCCAGGACAGCACCTCCTCACCTGCCCTGAGCCAGGGATTCGGTCCAGGATGTGCAGGTGCAGGGAGGGCTCAGGGAAGAGCAGTAGGAGGGGGTGGAGGTGTGCAAGGCCTGACTGACTGGGAGAGGCAGAGTGGCTCAGCCTATTTACTTTATCAAGGGGAGGTTAAGAGGCAACTTGATCATAGTCTATAAATACTTACGGAGGGAGGAGATTTCTGATAATGGAGGGGTTTTTAATCTAGCAGATAAAAAATGTAATGAGGTTCATTGGCTGGAAGCTGAAGCTAGAAAAACCTAAATTGGAAATAAGATGCATCTTTTAAGCAGGGAGTATAATTAACCATTGAAGCAATTTGCTAAGAGATGTGGCGGATTCTCCATCATTTGTGGTCTTTAAATCAAGACTTTCTAAAAGAGATGCCATCCCTCAGCCAGGTGTCCCTGGGTTCCACAGTGCCACTGCTGGGGGAGAACAGTGCCCTGCACTGCAGAGGTCACAGTGGGTGCCCTCAGTGCACTGTGGTGACACCCAAAATCCCTGCTGCCCTCCCAGGCCGGGTTCTCCATCATCTCACATCTCAGTGCACAAGGGCAACAAATTCCTGTTGAGAATGAGAGTGTGTCCCCTCTGGGAACTGGGGGGCAGACAGAAGAGGGTCCAGGCCTTGTGCATGCCCTGCCCATCTCCTGTCTGCCCAGCTCGTGGATCTGTGGGTGGGCGAGACCAGGAGAACTCAAGGCACTCATGGAGAGGATCCAGACCCGGGTGGTCTCGTCCACCCTCGGCCTCCATCCCTGGGAGGAGGGCAAGAGGGCAGGATGCCTGCTCAGTCCTGTGCAGAGGGCTGTGTGCACCCACCCACGGTGCCACCTGCCCCCCTCCTCACCCACAGACACCCCACGGGCTCTCCAGGCCACAGCACCGAGTCCTGCCCTCGATCCTGGTGCTCAGGGTGGCTGTTCCCAGCAGCCTGGCAGCCTCACACACTCCCTCACTGGTGCTGTTACTTCCCTGCCTCTTTTTTTCCCCTTGGTTTCTTTCTTGATATTTTTTCCTTGCTGCCCTAATTTTTTTTTTCCCCCTATAATTTTCTCCATTGACTTTAATTAAGCTCTCCCCAGGCTCGCTCTGTAGGCAGGCTTCCCCGGGTCTAATTAGACTCTCATCATAAGTAATCTACATGGAAAGCAAACATGTGTGTGTGTGAGAGAGCCAGTGAGATTTATAGAGAGCATGCAGGGAGCAGATGGGTGCATAAAACACAACAAATAATTCTGGTACAGATGCAGAAAAGGCAGGCGCTATGGTGAGGACTGGAGCCTTCCCCACACGCTCACATAAGTCAAATCTCTGTCTCACTCTCTCTCTAGGTATCACCACATTTCCCACAATAAAATCAATAGTGCAGATCAGAGTAAATCATCTTTGACTGGGAAAGCAGGGCTCGGTGATAGCAGCGATTCCCAGATGAGACTTAAGGAGATGTCTCACACTGATCTGTTTCTAACCATGTACTTAAGACCCAAGGTGTGTGCTGAGGTAATTACCAGGGGTGGGCTGCCCGTGGTGGGAGCTCTGTGCTGTTTGCTCAGGGCTGGAGGATGGTTTATGGTGTGGGGCTGGGAGCTGCTGCCCTCACACCTTCCTGACACAGCGCTGCCAGGAGAGGAAATTGCCCTGAGGGGAAGGAGCTTGGAAACAGGCAGGTTGGAGATAGGAAAAAGAGATTAAAATACCCACCAGCTGGAGGGCTGGGAATTTCTCCCTGCCCTGATCCTGCCCTGGGCTGTTTGGTGCCCCAGAGCCCATCCTGCCCTGGGATGGAGCTGAGCTCGAGGGCAGGAGGGGTCTTGGCAGCTTGTGGGAGAGGGAGGCCAAGGTCCAGCTCCATGTCTGACCCTTCAGTTCTCCCTGCACTGCTGAGGGCACTGCTGTGTCCCAGGTGGGGAGGGGGGACCCAGCACCCACCATGAGGCTCTGAGCCTCTCTCCTTGAAGCTCCTGGTGCTTCTCTAGCAAGGAGGAGGGGTCTGTCCTCTGCCCATTCCACAGCCTCGAGGGATTTTGTGCCCCATACCCTCACCTGGATCAGCGTGGGCAACCTCATAGTGCAGAGAGGAAGCCACCAGAGCTGCCTGACATGCTCCTCTGTCAGCTCCTCTGCCAGGGCCCAGCACTGCTCTAGGACGTGGTTTGTGCCCCGTGGGCTGGACTCACCCCTTCCCCCCGTCTCATGGTGACCCTCATTTCTTTGTCAGCATCCTCATCCTCTTCATCACTGCTGAGGGATAGGACTGGCAGCTGCTCATTCCTAGGGGAGTCTCATCACTTCATCTGCTGCCCAGAGGCTGACTGGGAACTCTCGGGTGCTGTGTCCTTCACAGTGACTGACGCAGGGGAAGACACGTGGCTTTCTAGACTGTGTGCCCAGCCCAGGGTGAGACCCAGAGTGGCACACACCAGAGCCTGGCTGCCCTGCTGGGCACTGCCTGGGTGTGGGGTCACCTCTGCCCTTGGAGGAGGGAGGCCAAAATCCCTCCGGTGTGGTGTGCTGGGCAAACACCGTCCAGAAGGACACGGACAACGCTCTTAGGCACATGCTGGGATTGCTGGGATTGTCCTGTGACAGGAGCTGGGCTCGATGGTCCCTGTGGGTCCCTTCCAGCTCAGGACATTCTGTTACTCTCTGATGGCCTGAGTGTTTCCGAAGGGGAGCTGATGGGAGAGGCTGAGATGGGCGAGCACGAGGGCTCACACGGGGCAAAGGTGTTTGCTCATCAGTGGTCTCCCAGGGTTTGGACATGTCCCGTGTTGGCTTTGCCCCAGGACATTTCTGGCAGGAGTCCCAGCCCCGCTGTGGGTACAGGAGGCTCCTGGTGGCAGCTCCCTGCCCTGTGGCCCTGCAGTGTCCCCCTGTCCCTCCCTAGCACCCTGCACAGAAGGCTGGTGTGGAAATGGGTTGGCCTGATGGAGGGACAGAGAAGGGTCTGTTCTGCTGCACCACAGGCTCCCCTCTTGGGTGGTGTCTGCTCATCACTGGCATGAGTCTCTCACTCCACAGGGTGCAGGGCCACCCAAGACCAGCCTGTGGATGGGTGCCCAGCAGGAGGTTGCAGGCATGTCCCACCTACCACTGGAGCAGAGGTTTGGGCTGAGCCTGGCACTCGGATCTTGGCCACTGTGTGCGCAATAATGGCCTCAGTTCCTGGGGGCAATGGCAACCTGGGCCCGAGGTGGAAGCACGTGGCTCTTGGCAAGTTGTGCTGATGGGACAGCTCTGAGAGGGGAAAGGAGTGCTGCTGGCTGTGGGGCAGGGCCTGGGAGTCACTGAGTTTAGAGAGGAACCTTTGGGCCATCAAGATCTGGTGGTTTCAGCTTTGCCTGGTGTGAGCTGTCACTGGGCATGTCCTTGGACAGGCAATTGAAGCAGATTTGCAGCTTGAACCCAAAGGTTGTAGCTGAAACATCTTTGCAGAAGCACCAAGGGATGGACTCTGCCCCTTCTGTAGCTAAACTCCCTTGCTCTGAGAACAACTGCCTCATTTCCAGCATGAATGGTTCTAGCTGGGTGTTGAGGTTGGTCTGGGTTCTGCCCCTGTGGACCAAAGAGCTCTCCCAGTTGTGGGATTTAATCCGTTTCCAATTTATTCTTCCTGTTGAGTTGTGCTTCCTGAATATCCCTTCACAAGGTATTTTTCCAGCTCTTGTATCATTTCTGTGGCTCTTTCATCAGCACCTGCAAACTTTCCACATCCTCTAGAAAATCCAGACACCAAAGCCACATCCAGCATTCCAGTAGCTGCCCCAGCAGCACTTTTCCATGTGCTGTGTAATTAGACTGAGGAACTCATTGTCACACTATGACATGAAGGCCAAAAATGTAAATGTCTGGAAAGGCAGGTTAGACAAATTCCTGGACACCAGGGCCACCAGTGACTGCCACAGGACCTGCTGGACTGACCCAAATGCTACATGCAGCTCCTGCATCATTCCTGCAGCCAGGAAAAATACTGTGGGAAAGGATGGCTCGGTGCTGGCCTTTCATCTCTGAGCATCTGCTGCTGGTTGGAGATGGCCCAGGGGTTGGATGGAGCTTGGGTCTGGCCCAGTCCAGCCACTCTAATGTCCCTGGGTGGTTTGACTCGATGTTCTCAGAGGTCTTTTCCAGCCTAAATAATTCTCTGATTCCCTGATTCTATGTGTGTGGAAAGACAGAGCCTTCAAGTGGTCAAACACCAGCTTCTCCCATGCGGGTGGATCCCTTGGGCTGCTCACCCCGGGCTCCCCTGCAGATACTGGAGACCAAAGGGCATTTCCAGGGTGTGAATTACCTTGTCCTGAGCTACTCCTATGCCATGGGGCAGATAACTCGTCCCCTCGCTGCTGACCTGAGGTGTGGGAGACACAAGGCCCAGGCAGAGCCCCCCTGAACTGCCTTGGAGCTGCACTGCCTCCCAGAGAGGAGGGTGGTGACCTTGCCCCACCCCTCTGCAGGGGCCGTGGTCAGCCCTGCAAGGCCCTGCTGCTGCTGGAAGGCACGGGGCAGGCACAGCTCCCATCCCCTCCTCCCCTCTGGGGTCACCGGAACCATGGCCACGCCTGGGATGAACCCAGCGACCCTGAGAATGCTGGGGAAAACAGTCCCCAGCCAGACTGGAACTGTGCCTGCAGACCTCCTCTGGACCCCCACGGTGGGGACATTCCCCAGAGAGCTTTTTCAGGTGTCTGCAGGGTCTGAAGCCACCAAATCCAGCATCAAGCCCCTGTTTGAAGGTACCTAGTGGAGGAATGGTGGGTTACTAGAGGACACAGACATCCACTCAGGCAGTCCAGCCTCGCAGAGCAGCCTCAGTAGCTCATCACTTCTGCAGCTCACGAACCTCGTCTGTGTTCTGGTGATGCATATGGGATCTGAGCTCTGGACCTGCCCAATATGATGCACCTCATTTCTCTGGTCACAAAATCATTTAACTCTAACGGTGGAGGGCTGCAGAAACCCTCAACCAGCTCTTTTCAGACTCTTGACATGTGAAATTAGACTGATTATTGAGATTACTATTATTTTTAGGGCGATTTGAAAATGTTTGTCCCATGTAGATGTTGTTTGACATTCTCCTTAGGCACAAAGAGCCTGAAGAGCACTTCATTGTCCTTGGGGGCTGGAAGTGCTTCCTCCCAAACACACAGAACAGAAATGCTCCCTGATCACGTCTGCCTCTCCTCCCTTGTTATGAGCAATTTTACCATCTCTGTGTAGCAGCACCCTTTGCCATTGCTGGGATTTATGTTATTCCTAATATACCTCTAAAATCTCTTCACTCTGCCAGCCCAGGAGCTTGTCCCAGTCCTTCTGCCACTTGTGGTTTGAGGACTGTCACCCTCTGGCCAGGGGAGCAGGCATGGAGAGGTGTGAGAGGATGGAGAGCCTGGGGAGAGGGATGGGAGGATGGGATGAACACCAGGAGGGTCTGGGAAGCATCAGAGCTGTGACCAGAGGTCTGAGCCCCTCCTGGAGGGCAGCTGGAGCCGGCTGAGGTGAGGGTGTCACAAAGCCCACAGCTGGCCGTGGTGGCATTGGCAGACTGAACACGGAGAATGTGAGGCTGGGATTGGCAATCCGGGGGCACCTGGGGCTGTGCTGGGCTGGTCGCCCCCCAGTTTGTGCTGAGGATGTCTCAGAGCAGCAGCGTCTGCACGGCAGGGTTACATCACTGCTGCCCTGGGACACAGCTGGAGCATCCCCACATCACAGCCCCTGTCACCCTTCTCCTTCTCCCTTGGTGGCTCCTGCAGGCTGGAGATTCTCAGCTGACTGCCAGGTTGGAGGGCAGGGAGGCATCATCCCTCTCCAGCACATTCTCTGTCCCTCTTTGGGATGAGTACAATCTCCTCTGCAAATCACCTCCACTCTGGGGTGTTGAGAGAGTTGGGATGGGAGAGCTGGGGGTGTTCACCTGGAGAAGAGAAGGTTCTGGGTTGAGCTTACTGTGACCTTTCAGCAGATCCATAGAACCGCAGAATCACAGAATGGTTTGGGTTGGAAGGGACCTTAAAGCTCACCTTGCTTCACCCCCTGCCATGGGCAGGGACACCTTCCACTGTCCCAGGGTGCTCCAAGCCCTGTCCAACCTGACCTTGGACACTTCCAGGGATCCAGGGGCAGCCACAGCTTCTCTGGGCACCCTGTGCCAGGGCCTCCCCACCCCATTGTAAAAAACTTCTTCCTTATACCTAATCCAAACTGACCTCCAGTTTAAAACCATTCCCCCTTGTCCTGTCACAACAGACTCTGATAAAAAAATAAAGGAAGTTTCCCATTTGGTTTAGAATTAACCATTTACCCTCAATTTTGCCTTTTAGTCCCCATATGAAAAGTCACGGGGCTGTGCCTGACCCTGTGATGACTTTCTTCAGGAGCCTGAGAAATCCCAAGTTGCTGACATTGCCCCGAGACACCTGTGAGAGGAGGAACATTCCCACTGGCAGAATCTCTTGGCCCTCAGCCTTTGCTGCCTCCTTTCCCTGCTGTGGGACAGCCCTGCCTGGTGCACATGGAGATGGGGAAGGACATAGAGGGGAGGACACAATCCCCAGCCTGGTGTTGCTGGTCCTTCCATCCCATCCAGCCTCCACCGCCTCGCTCTGACAAACCACACACTGAGTATTTGTTTCAGATATTTAAATACATCTCAGGGTTCAGATCGCAGCTTCTCAACAGCAGTTAAATAAGTAACACATTCATATTTTGTAAACTGTTTCTCACAGCTTGTTTATTTAGGGTTATAACTCGATTTGGGCTCCTTATGGAAGTGTGACTCATTGTTTAATGTGTCAGCTCATTAGCAATACTTGTTTTTGCCTTATATTTCTGTGCTACCACTAATTGCTGAGCCCACTGTGAGCTTCAGCTTCCAATGACACTGTGGAAAATGCAAGAAAATAGATCAGTTACCAGATAAAAGGCAACAGAAATAAACAAACTCATGAACCTGCAGAGGAAGCTTTTTAGCTGCTGTGATTTTACTTCACAAGGAGACCTCCCTTGTTTGGGAAATTGATACCACCAGCTCCTGGGATCTTGTGTCAGGAGGATTTCAGCAAGACCACGCTAAGGAAAACCACAGGCAAAGCAAATTCACATCAGCACAGGTGGGTGGAACACCTGCAGCTCTAAAGCCGCCAGTCTGCCCTCTCTGAGGAGTTGGTGCCCTGGGAGAGGAGTGATCGAGGGGCTGGAGTTTGAGCATCTTCTTGGTGCAATGTATTTCTTTGGTGCTCAGTCCCTGACGGCTGGGACAGAGGTGAGAAGGCACATCCCAAGGAATGTCTATCCAGGACTTGATATCAAGCAAACCTGCCCAAAGCACCCTCCCTGGAGAGGATGGAGGTGATGCTGGGAGCAGCTTCAGCCTTCTGCCACCCAACTGCTGCAAAAGGGTGGCTCCCCCACGGCTGCAGACACGGGCTCAGCACCTCCTCTTCCTCCATCCTGATCCCTCAGCACTGAAGCTGTTGGTAGAAGTGTCCTGGCCACAGCAGAGGTGGTTTCCACCTTGCATTTTTCTGCTCGGAGCATGCGACATCTTTAGGAATTGACAGCTGGAGATGCAGGAGCCCATTTTTGTCATTTAGATTTCATGGGCTCTCTGGAACAAGCCTTGAAAATTCTGATGTTCATGGTCACAGTCTTGGGCAAAGCAATTGTTCTGGACATGTGAAAATCAACCTTCCTTGCTTGTGTCCTTGCTCGCTTCCTAGCTTCCTTTATTCCTTCTTTTTCTCTGTATCACTCGAGCAAGATTTTTTTTTCTGCTTTGTTGGCACAAGCTTCTAAGAAGAAAACGGTTGCTTATTTCCACATAGTTTTATGAGTTTTCATAAGTATTTGAAGGAACAACAAATGAAAAGCGTTTTATGGGAGAGAGAATGAAGGAAAAACCCACAAAACTGGAGGGGTCGGTGATGATGACAAAGAAAGGGAAAAGAGCCAGACCTGCCTGATTAATGTGTTTAACTTTTCCTCCTTGCAGAGCCCTCAGGGAGCATTACTGGGAAGGGGTTGCTGGAAGAGGCTGCCCGGGTCCACGAAGGAGTCAGGCTGGAAATGAGGCTTTCTGGTCCTTCCTCCCACTCCATCCTCTGGCCCCAGCACCTCTGCTCCCTGCCAGCAGGATGGAGCCCGTGCAGGCAGCTCCTTCCCCACTGCCCACAGCCCAGCACAAGGGCCCCTCGCTGCTGGTGCCTCCTCTGCCAGGCGCTGCTGGCCCTCGAGAGTGACACCGGGACGTGTCGGGCCCAGGCTTCTCCCTGTAAGGTGGGGGCAGGCAGAGGGGGCACCAGCACAACGTGACTGGCCTCAAGAGCAGCATTTCAATTAAGAACAGGAAGGCCAGGGAAGGCTAAGCAAACTCAGGCTTTCCAAAGGAGGCTGCAGGAGCCAAAACGCCAGGGTTGTGTTTCTGGCCAGAAGTGCTGCAGGTTTGGAAAACATCTCCACTGGAGCTGGGGAACATCCAGCCTGGGTATGAAACTATCAGAGAGTGTCCAAAGGAGGGCCAGGAGGGTGGTGAAGGGTCTGGAGGGGCCCCAGGAGGAGCAGCTGAGGGCACTGGGAGTGTTCAGCTGGGGCAGAGCAGGCTGAGGGCAGAGCTCAGGGGTCTGCAGCTCCTCCCGAGGGGCAGCTCCCATCTCTGCTCCCTGGGACAGGCACAGGAGCCAGGGAACGGCTGGAGCTGTGCCAGGGCAGGGTCAGGCTGGAGAGCAGGGAAAGGTTCTTCCCCCAGAGGGGGCTGGGCACTGACCAGGCTCCCCAGGGAATGGGCACGGCCCCGAGGCTGCCAGAGCTCCAGGAGCCTTTGGACAACGCTGCCAGGGATGCACAGGGTGGGGTTGTTGGGGGGTCTGAGCAGGGCCTGGAGCTGGGCTGGGTGATCCCTGTGGGTCCCTCGCAACTCAGCCTATTCTGTGATTCAGTGACTGATAAGAGATGCTCCTGTTGAAGCCAGGTAAAACAGACCCTCTCCTCCGCAGGAGCTCTGCCCAGATGTGGGGATCATTCCTCCAGCATTCCTTATCTGCTCGTTTTTCCCAAGGGAGCCTTTGGGATATGCCAGGGCTGCATGGGATTTCTAAACATCACTGGAAAAATGGGCTTTTAAATACAAAAGTAAAGCTCTCTGAGACCCTCCCAGAGTGAGACCCAGCACAGAGAAATCCATCACACCAGATGCCCGTTCTCAGATCTGACTGTCCATCTGTGGGGAGCCACTGCAGCCTGTCCAGTGCTCCTCGAGCTCTGCAGGAGGGACATTCAACCCACCTACCCCAGTCCAATGGCAGCCCAAGACACTCTGCCTCCATCCCTGCTCAGCATTGCAGAGAGAAAGCAAAATTCATTGTCTGGGAGATGTAACAGGGCAGAATTGCGTTTTCCAGCACTGAGGAGGGCTCTGCAAACAATGGAGATTAAAAAATAAATAAAAGCTATAAAAACTGCTCAGCAATGTCCTTTTAAATTATATTTTTTTTCTGAAAATATGCAATAAATCCCATGCAAGAGTCATAAAAGTACCTGAAATGCTCCTAGAAAGATTTACGGGCATCTTACCACTATTCTCAATAAAGTGAATATGCTGGTTCCAAAATAATTTCTCATCACCCATACTTCAAATTCCTGAACTCCTTTCAGTCAGCCTATCCCAAGAATTACTGTAACGTCAGGATGTCTGTATTACATCTCCTCAGAAAGAACCCTTGTGTTTGATTTATACACGTTGGGATCTTTCTCCTTTGTCCACGTTGCTGAATCCAGTGCTTTTCAGCTTTGACCCTGTGCCAAGGAACTGTCCCTGTAACTCTTCCAGGGAGGTTTGTCATCCCAAAATAATCTCATCATTACCTCGAAGCAGTTTGGAAACTTGGCTTTTGAGATGAACATTCCTGATATGGAGAAGTAGGGGGGTCCTGACAGCTGCAAACAAGATGACGTTGGTCAAGGCAGGTGCCCGGGAGAAGGTGGGGGACGACCTCCCTCTCATTATGGAAATGAAGACAAATGTCTGTACTAGACGGGTCCAGCCCCATGTACCAAGAGGGATCCTGTTCCCAGGGTCACCTCGTGGGATCCCTTGGAGCTCAGCAGCCTCTGTGGCGGGCAGGGAAGGGCCTGCAAGGCTGGATTTCGTGTTGGCCACGGCCATCAATGGTCTTCCCTTCTGCAGGTGAGTGTGTGCTTGGCTCTGCTGGTGCACCTGGACTGCACCAGCCAAGGTTTTCCTGGCTTTGCCTCGGTCACTGCGACTGTCTCCAGCTGGCCCATGGCTGGAGGTCGTGGCTGCGCCCCACAAACTCCTCCCACACTGCGGTGAGCACAGGGACAGGCTGTGGGATGGGCCCGTGCCCTCCCCACCCCTCTGAATCTCCACAGAGGCCCAGAACAGTTTGGGTGGGAAGGGCCTTTAAAGGTTGTCTGCTCCAGCCCTCATTCTTCTCCAGGACTTGCAGCATTCCTCCCCAAATCCCCATCCTGGGCAGAGCAATGCAGCCTCTGGGACGTTCAGAGACAGCTGCCAGAACCTGGCAGCACCAAGCTTACTCAGGGGTGAAATTTATTGAGGAGAAAGCAACAGCACCGGGGAAGAAATGCCCCAAATGTCTGTGGTTTATGTTCTTTCCCCAGCAGGAAGAATGTCTTTTAATTATTTGATTAAACCAGCCATGACGTGGAAGAGATTTGGGCTGTTCATCCTCCTTCCCACCTTCCTCATTTTTTTCATTTTACCACAGGTAACCCCAAAAGTGTGATGCCCAGATTTACTAAGGACTCTGGGTTTATTTTAGTGTTTCAGCTTCATTCTATACAGTCCTTTTTACCACTTCTCTAATGTGGAGAAGTTTGCAAAATTGGACATTAGCAAAGGGAAAATTACAAAAAAACCCCAAGGACCAAGGCTGATGCCCTTCATCCTGTGGTAACCAGGGTCTGACAAAAGGATGTGGAAAACAGCAATCTGCTAAAACACCCTGAAAATGGAAAAAAGAAAAAAGGAAAATTATCATTTCAACAACAACAAATGGAAAAGTAAAGAAAATCACATCCATGGGGGTTTTGGTGAAATGATGGATTTTTGATAAGAGGAAATTGTTGTAAATTTCTTGGGATAAAAGTGTTGTTCTCAGAGGCACCCGGGGAAACTGGTACCACAGTCTCCTAGGTGGGTTATGCTGGGAAGGCAGCAAAGCCTTTCTGGGAAGTTCTTACCTCTGAGTCTTGGGGTCCATCCCCTCCAGAACTGGGTGCATCTCACTGCTGCCTTGTTGTGCAATTTGTTAGTGACAGGCCATGGTGGCACAACACGAGGGTGGCAACCCAGAACAGGGAGAGGTCCTCAGAAGGGCAACAAATCCATCACTCATCATTCAGCAGGTTCTTCACGGGGTAGTGAATAACATTCGTGCTTTGTGAGGTGCTGTCCTCTCACCTCCAGTCCTGGGGGAAGTTTTGGGCACCACAATATCAGAAGGGTCTAAAGCTGTCGGAGAGTGTCCAAAGGAGGGACACGGGGATGGGGAAGGGTCAGGAGGGGCCCCAGGAGGAGCAGCTGAGGGCACTGGGAGTGTTCAGCTGGGGCAGAACAGGCTGAGGGCAGAGCTCAGGGATCTGCAGCTCCTCCCGAGGGGCAGCTCCCATCTCTGCTCCCTGGGACAGGGACAGGAGCCAGGGAACGGCTGGAGCTGTGCCAGGGCAGGGTCAGGCTGGAGAGCAGGAAAAGGTTCTTCCCCCAGAGGGGGCTGGGCACTGACCAGGCTCCCCAGGGAATGGGCACGGCCCCGAGGCTGCCAGAGCTCCAGGAGCCTTTGGACAACGCTGCCAGGGATGCACAGGGTGGGATTGTTGGGGGGTCTGTACAGGGCCAGGGGCTGTGCTGGGTGATTCCTGTGGGTCCCTTCCAGCTCAGGACATTCTGTGATCCGTGACCTCTGTCGATGCAAGCACACACAGACACGTGTTCAGGCACACACGCTGCAGATCTGTCCCTTGAGGTCCCACCAGCCAATTCCTATCACAGCAGTGAGTGCAGGGCTGTGAATTTCCTTGCAGGTGCCCAGACCAGAGCTGGGAAGGCAGAGGACTGTGGAGAGCACAGCAGGGTCACTGCTGGGAGCACCAGGGATAAGTGTCTGTCCTGGTCAGATCAAGCCCAGAACCCCCCATCCTCTGAGTGATTCCTGCCCAGCCCCTCCATCCATCTCCAAGCCTGGCACGATCCTGCCTGGAGGAGAGCTGGGACCTGGCAGGGAAGAGGCAGGAGCTGGGTGCACCAAACCCCTCCTGCCCTCACCCTGCAACTTGACTCAGCTCTAGGAAGCCTCTCTGCTTTCTTCTGCTGTGCCTGGAAAATCAGCATCCACTCAGAGGATGAATTTCCAGGAATTTAAAAAAAGAAACCCCAAACAACAAAACAAAACGACCTTAAAAAACCTAATTGCACTTTCAGATGTGTCAGAGTGCTTTTCTCTCATTTTTAAATGGCAGCTGCAAGGTTGGAAACTTTGATCTAGAGCCAGAGAGAGGTCGCAGTGCTGTGCAGGGCCAGGGAAGGGAGAAGGTCCCAGCTGGGACAGAATCTGAACCTGTGTCCCAGCAGTGCCTGAACTGGGGGTGAGGGACACTTGGGACACAGGATTCAGTGGCACAAGGGACACAGACTCATCACCCAGCTGCCAAAGGCACAAACATCCTCCTTGCCCAAAAAGCTGATGACAGCCTCAGAAATCAGCCTTTTCAGCCCTAACCAAATATCTTTCTATTGTGAGCATTGAGAAATGTAGCATCCAATTTGGGGACATTCTCAGATGTCCAGTCATGCATTTCAGTGGTGGGATTTGGGCGTTTGCTTTTTTTGCATTGGCAAATAAATCCTTCCCTATAAACACGTTTATTCATCTCTGCTGTGCCTTTGTGAGAGTCCCAGCTCTGTCTCTCAGGCGCTGCAGGAACCCACACGAGAGCCCTGGGCTGTCCAGCCCGGCCCGGGGGGGGCTGCTCTGGTCCAGCCTTTGAACCAGTTCATCCTGTGCGCCCCAGACGTGTCCCGAGGTGATGCAGCCACCCCAGAGCCAGGGCCTGACGTGGACAGGGCTGCCTTGACCTTGAAGCAGCAGTGCCTGGTCTGGGGAACGATTTTCCAGCTGGTCGCCCTCGGCTGCTCCAGTCAGGGCTGGAGCTGACTGACCTGCTGCGGGAGGTGCCAGGCTCATGCCTGGCTGGTGCTGGGAGAGCATAAACACAGAAATAATCAGGGAGGAAAAATCCAACGTGGAGATGAGAGGAAGGACAGCAGCACGCGGCCTCTGTTCTGGCGAGATGAAGAGAAAACCAAGCATTCAAATACTTCAGCAATTAATTGGTAGTGTGACAGGAAACATGCACTGACTGTAAAATGTTCCTGCTGGATGGTGTGTCTGGAAGCACAGATATGTGTGAGTGTGTGCACAGCCGTGGGGATGTGATGCTTTCGTAGGATTCCTTGACATTGTGGAGGTTTTTTCCTGCAACCCTGACCTGCCTTAAGGGAGCTCAGCTGTGCTCCCTGGTCCTCCCTGCCTGCCCTTCCAGACCCATGGCTACAAGAGCATCCCATGGGCCCTGCCCAGCTCTCAGGGGACTGGCACCTGCTGGCCTCACACCCCATCCCTCTGAAGGGCAACTTCTGCCCTCCAGGCTGGAGGTACAAGGCATGAAAAGAGGAAGTTCCCTGGGATGTTTGTGGCTGAATGAGCTGGTGGGGTGAGGGCTGGTGGCCCCCTTTCCCTGCACCCCTGCCTCGGGGCCACAGGGCTGCTGCAGCGCCTGGGCAGGGAGGATGTGAGTGCTGCAGAGAGAGGCTCCGGTGTCCGCTGAGGTCCCGCCGGGATCCGTGTCTCTAAGAATAAGTGTCTGTGTCTCCATGGCCTCCGGAAAGCCAATCAACAGCACTCGTTAGCTGCCATTTGGGCTCCCAGTGTCTCCAGCCTATAATTCAGTGGCTTGCATGCATTAATTGTCAAGCTTGGAGTGCTACAAAGAAGCCCAGCCTGGCTTTCTTGTGGTTTGCACTGGCGCCTCGCAGCACAGCTCGCTATCCTTCAGCTCGGGGACTTGGCACAGCAGCCTGGGCCCAGGGCTTTGCTCTCTGAGCTACATCCACAGCCCAGCCTCTGGTCCCAGGCAGCTGGGCTGCCCCTGGGTTGTCCGGGGGGCTCTTCTCCCCCTCCTCACCCCTTTCTCACCCTTCTCACCTCTTTCTCACCCTTCCAGTCAGATCTGCAGAGATTCATCCATGGTACCCAGCCGGTACCACCCACCAGGTACCCACCCAGTGCCCTCTGAGAGCCCCAACAGCCTTCACCCTTCCAGTGTCCCCAGGGCTGGGCACTCCCAGCGGTGCCTCCGCCCTGGGGACCAAGAGCTGCCCTCAGCCAGGTGCCATCTCTGGGGATTTCACTGCAAGTTGCACCAATTTGGTATAGAAGCAGGGAATCATGGAATTGTTTAGGTTGGAAAAGACATCTGAGAGCATCAAGTCCAAGCCTAGCACTGACAATTTCATCACTGACCCATGTCCCTGAGTGCCACATCCACACGTCTTTCCAATCCCTCCAGGGATGGGGACTCCACCACTGCCCTGGGCAGCTGTGCCAGGGATTGACAACCTTTCTGGTGAAGAGATATTTCCTAATACTGAACCTAAACCTCCCTGGCACAACTTGAGGCCATTCCTCCTGTCACTTGTTCCCCGGGAGAAGAGACCGACTCCCTCCTGGCTACACCCCACTTTTAGTTGTAGAGAAGATGGTTCCCCTGAGCCTCCTTTCCTCCAGGCTTTTCTCTTCTCGTGGCTGTAAATGTTGGAGTCAGGTGATGATGAGAAGGGAAGGGATTGGATGCCAGACTTGCAGGGGTAAGTACAGAACCCCTGTGCCAGCTCCAAACCCACGGCGGTGTTTCCAGAGCTCAGACCACGCCTGTGGAACAGAGCCCACCTAAGGAATTGTGTGGCTGCTCCAGGACACCCTGAAAGAGCCACAAACCCTGCCCCAGCCTCTCAGAGCACAGGGCTCTGCTGCAGGCTGCACCCAAGCTCTTGGGGCAGGGCTGGACTGTCTCAGTGCCCTTTGAAACACTCAAGAAAATGAGGCTCAAGAACAAAGAACTCAAGTGGTTTGTTAATTCACTCATCAGCCTCTGTTACTGCAGAGTGACCAATGTGACAGGAGATTCTGGACATCCCCCCCACCCCCCCCAGCTGCAGACCTCACTCTGCGGGCAGATGTTTGATCTCTCTTTATTTGATGTGAGCTCTGACCTGCAAGCACAGCCGAGGGTGGGTGCCTGGGGAAAGAACTGGGCCGTGCAGACAGGAACCTTCTCCCTTGGGCTCTTGTAGCAGCAGCTTCTGGACTTTCTGAGGCTGTGGTCACGTCTGGGCCACCCTGTGGCATGGACCTGTTGTCCCCAGTGTGTCACTACAGTGGTGAAGGCTGAGCTTATACTGGGCTGCATCAGCAAGAGCAAAGCCACAACGCTGGGGTGAACCGCAGTCCCCTCTGTGGGGCCCTGGTGGTGACACTTCTGGGGTCCTGTTTTGGACCCTCAGGACAGGAGAGGTGGAGAGAGCGCTCAGGATGCTCAGGGGGCTTCAGCACCTAACACAGGATGGGGGAGCCAGGCTGGGGCAGCTGGCAGAAGGCAGAACTTCAGGAGTGACCCGTGTTCCACTGCTGGAAAGGCACAGTTTAGAGAAGATGGAGCCAGGCTCACATCAGAGTGTACAGGGACAGGGCCAGGGGCAAGGGATGCATGTTGCAACAGGGAAGTCCCCTGTGGATGTGAGGAACACATTCCTCACCAGAAGGGCAGCACAGACCTGTAGCAGGTGCCCCAGGGAGATGGTGTCTCCATTTTGGAGATTTTTAAAAACTGAGTGGACCAGGCCCCAAACAACCTGCTGTAGCTTTGCAGCTGCCACTGCAGCCTGTGGCTGGAGCAGAGACCTCCAGACACCCCTTCCAGCCAAAATCTGCCTGTAATCCTGTGTTTCTATGATTCCTAATGCCAGTCTGAGCCAAAAGACCATTTTCAACTCCATGGCATGGGTGGCCATGAATCCCACAGAATGATTACAGGTGGTTTGGCTTGACCCTATCCATCCATGGGCAATCTCAGCTCCTGCAGGGTGAGAAACACCAACCCTCCCTTGCTGGGGCTGCTGATGGCTTTTCAGCTTCTGCCAAACCTCTCTCATTCACACCTTCCCCAGCCACAGGGAACTTAATTTCCACCTGGGTGGAGATAGTCCATACCTAATCCCCAGGTCTGCCTTTTGGTGCCCTCACCACTTGTGTTTCCCTTTCTGAGGGCAGGGCTCACTGTGTGTATCAGTTGCAGGAAGATGGGTTGTGTTTTGTTCTCTGGTCCTTTCCTTCACTTTGCCTTGTGGATCATCGCTGGCTTTTGCACTGATGGTTTTGTTGCACTCTCTGGCTGCTTCCCTCAGAAATAGGAGTCAATTTAGAGTCATCGGAGAATCATGGAATGGTTTGGGTTGGAAAGGACCTTAAAGCTCATCCAGTTCCATCCCCTGCCATGGGCAGGGACACCTTCCACTGTCTCAGGTTGGTCCGAGCCCCGTCCAGCCTGGCCTTGGACACTCCCAGGGATGGGACAGCCACAGCTTCCCCATCCACATGTTTTTATCCTTGTTCCTTCCCATGTACTTTCCTTGTGTCATTGGTGCTGAATTTAACCTGCAGTTTTATTCCCAGCTGCTCATTGTTGGATTCATCTGACACACCCCAGGAGCTCTGTGATCTCTGGACATCCAGGTTTCCCTACAAGCAGTGAGAGCAGCACATCCAAGGCACAGCTCAGCTCATCCAGAGGGAAGCACCTGAGGCAGGGCAGCTGTGTCCCCCTGGGGCTGAAGGGTCAGGAGCAGCTGGGGTGGAGGCTGTTCTGGCCGAGGAGCTGGGAAGGTGGCTGGCAGCACGTTCTCCTCCTCCTCCTCCTCAGTGAGCAAGGCACGAGGCTCAGGGTGGGTGTGCTGGGAGCACAAGTGCTGCAGTGCTGAGAGCAGATTTCCAGCTTTGTGTGCTGAAAACTCAGTCTAATAAACTGATACTACACCTCCCCCAAACCTTGCAGTGCCCACCCAGCACAGGCCAGGCCCTGTTCTGCCAGCCTGGGTCACCTCACCTTTCCACAAGGTGCCACCTCTGCCCTCCCCACTCCTGTGGTACCAAGGGTAATCAAGGCTCAGTAGTGCAGCGGCTTCACCACTGGCTTCCTCAGATCTCCCAAGCCAAATCCACCTGGTCCTAGTGGTTTGCTCCTGTTTCTGATTGATGTTTCAGTTTGAAACGCTTCCCAGATCCCCATCCCCAAAGAACTGCTCTGGCACTGGGACCTCATGCAGCTCTCCCTGCGAACGATGATGCAGATAATTCATCTGTGTGACCTTTTCCTCACCGAGTGTTTCTCTTACATCTTCACCATCTCTTGGCCCTGCAGACTTTTTGGCAGGCTCTTTGCTTCTGATGTATTTGAAAAAGCTTTTATTACCAGCTTTTACACCATTAGCAAGCTGCTCCTCCAAGTCGTTCCTGGCATGATCTGCCAGGCTTTAATTTTTAGCTCACTTGCCTTCGTGCCATCCCATTACGTGCACATGGAGGGGGAGGCTGGTCCCAGCTAAGCTGCCTCCTGGGCCTGCTATCTCCCCCACATCCCCCACTTGTGTTCCTGGAGTAAAAATGTGGACGAGACCTTTTTATTCTGTTGCAACATTTGGTGCTTTTCTTAAAGCTTCCATTTCTAGAATCAGGTAACTCCCTGGAAAATGCAGCTATTTCCCAGCCCAGAAACAAGGAGAGCTGAAAGGTGAGGGTAACAGGAGCTGCCTGGAAGCTGGTGTGGGGACCTGGTGCCTGGGAGCAGCAGTGCCCCGGGGTGAGGCAGGGGAGACAGGGATGCTCGTGTGTCCTGGGCTGGGGATCAGGGATCAGCAGGATTTGACAGGGGAGGTCCCTGGCTGAGGAGCTGGGATGTGGTTTGAGGTCGCAGGTGGTGTGGGACTCACTGCAGCTTCACAGCAGTGGGCAAAATCCCACTGCTGTGGGATCCTGCTTCTCTCCAGACAGGTCATCCCTGCCGCGTGTGAATGAGTGATTTTTCATAATAAATATCTTACTTGGTGCAGCTTTCCTTGACACAGACCTGTTCACAGGTCCAGAGTGCAGTTCTGGTAGCTTTGGCCCTGCACACATCTTTGGGAAGCAGCTCATGCTGGTGGTTTCCAGAGGATGTTTCCCTGCGCAGGCCATGGGTGAGGAGCACGGGGTGCCCGTGCCCCATGTTCCCAGTGTGCCCGGGCTGCCTGGAGCACATCACCCAGGCCATAAACCCCTCAGCTCACCTCAGAGGAGACCCCCAGACCCAGGGAGCACCACTGGATGAAGCCCTGCAGCATTCCAGCCCTGAGGGCTCCACAGCCGATGGAGAGGGACCACTTCATGTCACCTACAGCGCTGGGAACCCGTCCTGGTTTAGAGTGCCAGTGGTGTCCTCCCTGCTCTGCATCCTCAGCCACAATCCCTGTGGAGGGAGGAGAAAGGCTTGGGAGGGAGAGGGCTGGGTGCAGGGTTTTGCCTGGATGGCTGTGGGATGCAGATGGCTGGTGACAAGATGCTCGAGGCAGGCGCTGCCACTGGCGTTTGGCAGCACTTGTGTGACACTGCACGGAGCCACTGATGACCTGAGGCCTTGGGGGCGGGGGGGCACATTGCAGTCAATAAGCAGCTCTGGGTATTAGTTAAGAAGCCAACAGCAGCAGTTTCAGGACTTCAGGACTCTCTGATCAGATACCTGGGTGGCTGGGGGAAATGCGGATATAGCAAGGGGCCAAGCAGGTGACAAGGCTCCCAGCAGCACAGCCCCTGTGTTATCTGCCGAGCTGCTACCTGGTATCACTGTCAGGGTTTGGAGATTTTAATGACACAGCTGGTGAATGAAAATAACCCCTTGAACCTAAAATTTGCTGCCCTTTCCAGTCTAAGAATCTGACTTTCCAGTATCGGCCAGGAACTGATCATTTTTTCATACACAGGTAAAACTCCAGCTTGGCTTGTGCTGGAATGTGACTGAACCCAGGCCTGCCAGGGTCTTTGTGTAACATTCAGCCTTGGGCTGGCAGCTGAAGAGTCTGTCTTGGAGACAAGTGGCATTGGGTCCATCAGACACGGTGGAACCTTCTAGCAGCTTCTCACAGAAGCCCCCTGCTACCAAAGCCTTGCCACACAAGGGGCAGGGAAGAGCTGGGGGTGCTGGTTGTTGAGCTGGTGGCATGGGATAGTGCTGTGCTGGGGTGTGCTGTGGGGTTGTTTTCTCTGAGCTGTGCCCAGAGCTGGGGCAGCCCTGGTTTGCTCACAGACACAGGGCAGGTGCTGAGAGAGCAGGTGTGAGCCTCAGAATGCATCTCAAACCTGCCTCCTTCACCCAGACCTGGGCCTTGCTCTGTCCCCTTTGGCATTCCACTCTCTTTTGCATCCCTGTCTGTGCTTCTGCCTTTCCCGTATCCCCTCCTCACCTCAGACTCTGCCTTCCATCATTTGGGGCATCCCAGCCTTATTTCTGGCCTTACACCATGCACTGGGTCCTCGTTGCTCAAAGACACTCCCCAGAACAGCTTCCCAGACAGCCAGCACCCGCTGCAGGAGGAGCACAGAGACAGGCTGGCTCTTCAGACCACCCACAGGTGACCTGGGAGCTCCCACCCACCTAGGGCAGGGGGTGGGCTCCACTGCCAGAGGAGTGCTTCCATGGTGCCTCCACCCCCAGCTCTGATTTACCTCTTGCCTTGCCTGCCTTTTTCCTGACCCCTCTTCAGGCTGATGGGGAGAGCACAACCCACAGCCTCTTGCCAGTCAAGTGGCACCTTCTCCTCTCCATCCTGATCCTGGCCTTGGCCTTGCCCATCAGGTCCTTGACAGAGGAGAGTTTTTCCTGCAGCAGACTGGACCCAGCACATGCCAGAGCCCAGGGATGTGGGTGATTGGTGCAGCATCCTCTGAAGCAGCTTGTGCAGAGCCCTCCCTCCTCTGCCTGGGAGCTCTGCTGTGCTCAACTCTTCCCTCCCATGGTGCCTGCAAACCTCACCCTTCTCCCTGGGTGATTCCTGCATGGAGGATGTTTTTATGGGGGAATTTTGGGATGGAAACGTGCCATGTGCTCGGAGCTGCTTGCTCCTGACTAATTGTGCCATCTCCAATGCCACCCTCTTGTGCTGGGCTGGTGCTTGGGGCTTCCTGGGATTGGAAACCCAGCACTGCTGCCAGCTTCTCCTGGTGCTTGTGGTGAGTTTAGTGCTCATAAATCCCTAGGGCTGTGATTAATCCTCCATGGTGTTATTTAACTGCCTGTCAGGGGTTCATATGAACGCATCCAGGAAGATGAAGACTTTATCTCTGTGCACTCCAACAGGAGCTGCTGGGTTTTGGCAGTGCTGTGAACAACCACTTCCCATCTGGACAACTGAAATAAAGGATGTTAAATTCCAGAGCTCCTGATCCACGTGAGGTCATGTGAGCAATCACACACTCATGTAATTGTTCCTTCTTGTGCCTTTTAGACCAGTTTCCTCCGGAAAACACCAAATTTTGGCCCCAGACTGATGCAGACTCTGAAGCCACCTGGTTTTCAATCTCTGGTGAACTTTTAGCGGTGTAAGAAGGTGGTGAATCCCCACACACCCACTTTGTCCATCCCAATTACCCCCACAAGCTGTTTCCTCCTTTGCAGCCCCCTCTGCACTGCACTGCAGGTCTCCGTGGCTTCCAGGGCTGAGGTGACCACTCCTGGAGCTCTCTCTGGTGTCTGGTGGTCCGTGCCCTTTGGTACTGAACACTGTGCTCCAGCTTTGGCAGTCAGGTCTCAGGGAGCACTACATGAATGGATGAATGGGATATTCCTAGGAGGAGAAGGATATGAGCCTTCAGCATCGTCTGTCTTTTCCCAGCTCGCTTCCCTACCTCCTGCTGCTCAGCAGCTTTGGGGGAGATCTCAGAGCCCAAACCTCTTCCTACCAGCTGTCCCCTCCCTGGCTCAGGGGAACCACCACGTGCAGGACTGGGAGAGGAGGGGGTGGGATGCGGGAATTTGAGACAGGACAGCACAGTCTGGCTGGGGGACCCCCGGCCACAACAGAGCACCCACCTTGGTTTCCTCCAGGCTGAGCCCTGCTTGGCTCAGGCAGCAGGAAGAGCCCTGATCTGCAGGGTTGGAGGTGCTCAGGGCTTCCCAGGCGTGCTCAGCTCCAGGAACCCTCCAAGGAAGGAGCAGGGGAGCTGTGCAGCCCCCACTGCCCGGGAGCAGTGGGAAAGGTCGGGGTTCAGGCCCGTCCCTGAGAACAGCTCAAAAGCTGCGGTTTAGATCTCCCCTGGAAAGAACGCACGACCTTGAACATTTCAATTTGATCTGGGGAAGGAAGCAGGTAAGAAACAGCATCTGAGCCAGCAGCAGGGTGAGCCTCCCCTGGGAAGGCAGGTGTGGAATTAACTCTCACCTTGCTGCCGTTCCCCTTGCCAGGTGTTCGTGCCTGCTCAGGGTCTGGGGGGTGACAGAGCCCTCAGTTCAGAGAGGAGAACAATTAACAAGAAATAAAATACCAGCGAGCCTTGAAAATCACCTGCAAGATCATAAAGAGAAAACAAATCTACCCTTTTTCTTTGAGAGCTCTTCTTAGCTCAGCAGATTTATTGTTGCCTTTTTAAATTTTAACAACTTGCAAGGCCACTGCGCTGGCTTCCATTACATTAAAACTTTTGCTTTTTATTCCCTAATTCAGAGCAGAAGAGAAGCTAAATCAGCAGGCAGTGAAAGGTTTGCAGTTGACAGGCTCTGCTGGGGGAGGAAAGAGGTTTCTCTTGCAAGGTGTCCCGTTGGGCAGCAGGTGATGCAAGGGGTGTTGCCTTCCTCTGGTCCTGGTGGGCAGTGGGGGGACCAGGTTCCTGCAGGCTTTGGGGCCCCTGGAGTGAGACCTTGCTCTGAGGATCAGCTCCGGCATTCCCATGTCAGATGCCGTGTATTTTCCAGGGCACAGGCTGGTCTTGGGGATGCAGCTGCTGCGTCCCTTTGGCTCAGTACCCCCATGTGTGAGGGGTGAGGTGGTTCTGCATGGGACAGGAGAACTGCTCTGTGCTCCCACGGGTGTGGGGTCTGATCCCACCCAGTGATGGCGAGGCCTCGGTCCAGCAAAGACAAGGGATGGAAGATGTACTTGGCCACTCACCTGCTGCAAGACACTTCTGTCAAGCTTTATCTACAAGGTGGACCAGAAAAATCTTTTTCCTCGAGTGTCTTGCAAGCTTCCCTGACATGCCACTGCTTGGGAAGGATGTGGGTGGCCTCAGAGGGATGCTCATCCAGCACAGGGATGTCACACTCCATCGTCCCCTGTGTGACACCGCAAGGTTGTCCTTACACAGCCCGTGGTGGCCCAGGGCCCTTGGGCATGTGCAGCATCTTCCATGGCCTTCGCAGGACTTGGGCCATGGGAGTGCAAGGAGATATGTGGGATGCTGGAGCAGGATGAGCTTTAAGGTCCCTTCCGGCCCGATTCATCCCATGATTCTACAATTCAAAGCTCCAAGGGGCACGGCCACGCTTGGGGCAGCCAGAGCCCAGTCCCAGTGCCTGGGGGCTGTAAGTCCTGAGCCTGGGAGTTGCTGGCTCTGTGCACTGGTTTCCTGTGAGTGTCAGACTTCCAGGGGGTAATTCATACAATTTGCTGATCCTGGTGGCACTACAGTGACTGCTTAATTAATGAGGGACGAGGAGTTGTCAGCCTGTGCCAGTCTAACGAGCAGGAGCCATCAGATCAGCAGCCTGGGGCTGGCAGATGTCCCTGCACAGGGCCAGGGGGTCTGGGAGGGCTGTGCTGTGCCCACCAGCCCGTCCTTGGGGACGCCTCTCCCCACTGCCCATCTGACCTGGACATCTTGCTCCTGCCAGCTCTTCGCTTTGCAGGACAGTCGGAGGTGTCCAAAGCAGGCACAGATGTTCTCACCTCTGGCACCAATGAGGCTGATTCCTGTGGGATTGTATTTGGCCAGGATTCAGGGGAAACTCCCAGTGGGGCAGGTTCTCCATCCTCCTACATCCCCCACACTTCTTCCATGTGCCAGACACCAATGTGCATCCCGACACTGCCTTGTCCTCCTCCAGGCTCTCCTACTCTCACAGCCCCTTCCCCAAAACCAACCTGCAGCCAGACAGCTCTAGGGCTCATCCGTGGGCTCTGGTGAGGAGTGTTTAGAGTCAGGTCATCTTCCTTTACAAAGTAAAGATATTTCACCTGGAAAACAGGTTCTCCTGACCTGGGAAAACTAGTGGCCCCAGTCCTGCAGGTGTCTTCAGCAGGGCATTACCCACATGCCACGGGGCCCTGCCAGCACCAGCCGAGGGTGATGCCCAGGCTTCGGGTTTCGTCAGGATGGAAAGGGAAGCGAGATGGCACAGGCAGCTGTTGTGCAACCATGTGGAGTTACTCATGGTCAGATGCAGCATCAAGAACCTGCTTTTCATGAGGAACTTGACTTGCTAATGAGCCCTGAATCTGGGTCAGGCATTTCCCACAGTGGGGCTGGGTGGACGCGGGCACCGGCAGCGCGCCCGGGCACCTGCAGACACGGGCAGAGCACCTGGATTGTCTCTGGCTGCCACAGCCACGGGTGAATTTCTGCAAGGAGCCTTTTGGCGTCTGCCTCCTGCCAGTTTCAGCAGGCTGGGGTGTGTGTCTCTGCTGCCTCTGTGAATCTGGCCCTGAGATCATCACAGAAACTTGGCTTGCAGCTCAAGGTGTCTGATGGGGACAAGTCCCTTCAGGCCCTGGCTCCTCCTGACGGCCACGGCTGTCTTTCTCCTGGGAGCAAAGCAAAGTTGCTTTGGAGATGATACATTATTTTCTTCAACACAGATCAGCTGGACTGGGTGCTGCCCTCCCCGAGGTCACCCTGGGGTGGGGAGGAGGTTGACCAAGGCTGTGACACCAACCAGTCCATGGCCCACGCCCCAGAGGTCCTGCCAAGAGCAGGTCCTGCCCCAGGTGAACGGAGCAGACACCTCTGAGGTGGCCGCCGGGGTCACCACAGCACCTGTCCGATGCTGTCAGGGGGAGAAATCTTTCCCTGACACCTACAGATGGCTGCTTTCCACATGCTCCAGAGGATCCTGGGGATTTGCTGAGTCCCCAGTGCTGCACCACGGGGGAAACGACACGGTTCCTGTGTAGGACATGGTTTGGGTGTTTTATTCCAGTGTCGCTCTGTCCTTTGACCAAAATTTCAAAACTTGGGCCCAGCAGCCTGTTTCATTTGTATGCGTGTCTGGGCTCTGGGTGTGAATATGAAAACAGTGCAGCAAGCAGGGGTTAAAGCACAGGCAAGTGGCTCATCAGATCTTATGTCCCGTGTGCCGACTGGGATGCCCTCATCTGATTTGCAGGTTACTCTTGCCTTGTAGTCCTTTAATTCCTTGATCCAAGCAGCATGTTCCATGAAAATCAATGTAAATAAGGCTCCTGTGGTTCTGCCTCTCGCCATCAGAGCCCAGCACTCGAGTCAGATGGTCCAAAAACTGCTCTCAGCCACTTATTTATTTTTTAAAATGAATCCAGCCTAGAGCGGGATTACGTGGATTAGCAGCTGAGCATTCCCCTGCCTGTGGAACATGCCCAGCCAGACGGATACATGCTGATGGGAATCCTGTCCTACAAACATGACATGTATTTCCATGGCCTCTTGGCTGCTGGCATCCGAGCCCATCTGCTTGGCTGATCCGGGCTCTGCCCAGACGCTTGGCCCGTGGCCCCGGGCAGGGGTGCCAGGCTGGGGCAGGGGGTGCTCCAAGCTCCTGCCTGCAGGGGAGTTGTCCTTGCTGAGGGTGTGGATGCCAATGGGGGTCATGGAGCAAAGAGGGAGACCTCCTTGGAGCAGAGGGTGCAGGGAGATGAGGGAGCCGGCGAGCAGCTGGTGCCTTTACCAGCCAAGCAGGTGACCCCTTCCAGCAGGGAGGCTCTCGCTGGTGAAACCCCTGCAGATTTGGGATGGAGGGTGAAGCATGAAGCTACCAGAACAAACCCCAGGGCAGGAGCGATGGACTGGGCTACAAAATTGGGCTACAAAACTGGGTTACACTGGTGCTTTTCCACACAGAAGTCACCTGAGCACCTTATGTGGGAGCACGCCCAGGACTTGGTGTCCAGCATGAGGGACTGTGGAAATGGGTAGGAGACCCCCCACACACAAAGAAAAATCCCAGTGTGTCCTGCATGGAAGGAGACAGCCCAGTTGCTGTCAGTAGCAACCCAGTGACAATCGAGAGAAGGGTTTCAATCCTGAGCAGCCTGGAGGGCTGGGTGGGCTCCGAGCCCCACAGAGCAGCACAGAGAGGGAGCTGGAGCCCTCCTCGTGTCTACCCCACACGGGGTCCCCCCCGGGCTCAGAGCTTTGTCCCCAGGAAAGGACCTGTCCTCCAACCAGGTGTTGGGGTGTGTGTGATTTTGGGGGCCCAGCAGTGAGTGCCGTGGTTCATGGGGGTGCTGGGAGCCCCTCGCTGAGCCGGGCAGGGTGGCAGGGCAGGGTGGGCACACAGGGCTCTGCGGGCAGGACAGGCAGTGTGTGGGCAGAGGGGAGCAGCTTTGGAAGGGCCTTTTCCTTCCCCCACCTTTGCTCCCAGGAGGATGCTGAGCACTGGAAAACACTTGCACTTGTGGCAGAGCAAGCTGTCCTGCAGCCCCCTGTCCCTGTGCCTGCTGTAGGGAGCTGCTTGGCCTCCAGCGAGGATCCCTCAGCTCTGCCAGCTGCCAGCTCCCTCTGCTCCCTGCCTGAGCCTGCCCGCCTGGCACAGGCCAAGGACCACGGCAAAGTGGGGAGTTGCCCAGCCCCAGCCTCGTGCCAGGGAAGCCCGTTTGGCTAAACAAGTTTTCACTGACACCTTTTTTTTTTTCCCCCCTTCCATGGAAGCCTTCCAGCGATTTTTCAATTGCTCTCTGCTGAGTGGAGTGCGGCCAGCTCCCTGCCCGCTCCTTGCTCGGAGCAGACAGCTGGCTCCTGCCCTGGGCTGGCCTGCCAGGCGCTGTGCCAGGCGGGCAGGACGTGTGTCCCGGGCTCCCACGCGTGCCCGTAGAGCGAGCGGGTGCCAGGCAGCTGCAGAGCTCTGGCACAGCCGCCGGCTCCAGCCTGGGACAGGCACAGCTCTGCCCAGGGCAGGAGCGGGGTCTGGCCCAGACCCCCGGCTGCAGCTGCCCTGGGGTCTCCTCTGTGAGCCCAGTGCCCAGCTGGTGCCAACGACCTCCCTTCTCTCCAGGGATGGCCCAGCACGGGCTGCCTGGGGGCCTGCAACCCTCTGCCCACACAGCCAGAGCCTTTGCGTGGCACTGCCCCGCAGCCCTGTCCCTCTCTACAAAGGATCTTCCCAGGGATTAGAGCCCAGTTTTGTAGAGGAAGATGAGAGGGTGGAGCAGAGGTGAGATAACCAGAGGCGGTTGCATGGAGGAAGGCAGAAATAACTCTGACACTTTTGGTGGCTTCCCTTGTCAATTCATTCCTGGTGGTTCCTGTCTTGTTCACGCCAAGAGTGACACAGGATCCTTCTGCCTGGCTCAGCACAAGAATGGAACAGAATAGAATAGAAGGAATGAAATATCCTGAGTTGGAAGGGACCCCCAAGGATCATCCAGTCCAACCCCAGGCCCTGCACAGACCCCCCAACAACCCCACCCTGTGCATCCCTGGCAGCGTTGTCCAAAGGCTCCTGGAGCTCTGGCAGCCTCGGGGCCGTGCCCATTCCCCGGGGAGCCTGGTCAGTGCCCAGCCCCCTCTGGGGGAAGAACCTTTTCCTGCTCTCCAGCCTGACCCTGCCCTGGCACAGCCCCAGCCATTCCCACAGGTCCTATCAAGGTTTGGACACGTAGGAACCTGTGATTCACTGAACGAGCACCAAGGAAAAGAAAGTGTGGAACAGCTTTGTCATTCAAGACACATCATTCCTCCTTCACCGAACCAGGCAGGAGCGCGTGCTGATAATCTGGGATCTCATAATTAAATACCCTGCAGCCTGAATATGGATAAGAAGGCACAGTTATGGTTTTGTGGACTGTGTCACTTGTGGCATTTCTGTGGGTTGGAGTTGCTTTGCTTTGCAACCTAAGTACTTGTGCAGGGCTGCTGCATGTGGCACACTATCAATCATGGGTGTGAAAAATCCCCCAAGCCACCAGAAAATGGAAACAATCTTGAGTGCTCCTGAAGTGAAAGCACAAAGCCATTCCCAAGACATTCCTTCAACAGTGAAATGGCTTTTTAAGGAATCCAGACAGAAGATATAATAAGGCAAAAACTGTACAGGGAAAGAAACCCCCTGCACCTGCCCCAGCACAGCATGACAGGAAAATTGAAGGTGGAAGGACTCTGAAGGTCTGTCGTTCAACCTTCTGCTTCAAGCAGGGTCAGACCAGGTTGCTCAGGGATTTTTTTTCAAGATCAGTCAGGTCCTGAAGGCCTCCAAGGACAGAGGATGCACAGCCTGTCTGGGCAATTTGCTGCCACGTTTGACCTTCCCCGTGGTGCAATTTGCCCCCCTACATCCAGTCCCAAGTTGTTTCAGTTCATGTCTGTTGTCTTTGCCCTCCTACTGTGGACAATTGCAAAGAGGCTGGGTCTGCCTTTTTGGTGATCTCCTTGTAGATGGCTGTGAAGATCCTCCCTTGATGCTTTCTCATCCCCAGTCTGAACAAACCTCATTCCCTCAGTCTCACCACACAGTGGAACATCCTCCAGCCCATGGACCATCTCAGGGGCCTCCTCTGAATTCACTCTGCTCTGCTGATGGCCACTGATAGACCCAGACCTGGATGAGGTATCCAGCTGGAGTCAGGGAGTGTGAGTAGAGGGAGGTTTGAACTCTCATAAGCACCTCCAGCCCTGTGGTCTGGGTCTCCAGGAATGTCCTCTCACAGGAGTGCAGGTGAGGTTGTGGCCACAGAGCATCACATGGGAGATCCTCAGGAAACGTGATGAAAAACCTGGTGGGAGAGAGCTAAAAGCACCATCCTGGCGGCTGAATGGGCAGACCAGCAGCCAAAGGATTCAGTGCTGCTTCCAAAAGAGGTGACAGCTCTCTTACAGCTCCTCCCGAGGGGCAGCTCCCATCTCTGCTCCCTGGGACAGGCACAGGAGCCAGGGAACGGCAGGAGCTGTGCCAGGGCAGGGTCAGGCTGGAGAGCAGGAAAAGGTTCTTCCCCCAGAGGGTGCTGGGCACTGACCAGGCTCCCCAGGGAATGGGCACGGCCCCGAGGCTGCCAGAGCTCCAGGAGCCTTTGGACAACGCTGCCAGGGATGCACAGGGTGGGGTTGTTGGGGGGTCTGGGCAGGGCCAGGGGCTGCACTGGACGATCTTTGAGGGTCCCTTCCAGCTCAGGATGTTCTGTGATTCTCTGACAGTCCAGGGAGATCAGTGGTCCCCTCCGGGAGAGCACCAAAACCACAGCACCTGCCACCCCCCTGAGAAACCTCCCTGGGGAAGTGGGAGGAGGCAACACCATCCAGCAGGGTGGAGATGCTCAGAGTGGGGAAATCAGCTTGGCTGCAGCTGCTCTGTGGCAGGGAAAGTGCAGCACCACCCTCCCTGGGCACGGGGCCAGCGCGGCCCTGCAGGAACAGGCAGCTCCCGAGCACCAGGGTGGTGTCTCCTGGGGGACACTGCTGAAAGCACTTGAAGAGCTTCTCAACCCTTTCGTGCCTCCTTGGAGGCGTCTGCCAGTGTTGCACCCAAGGGACTGTGCCCACCCTGATGGCCAGGGACTCAAACTCCAGTAAAAGTGCTTTGGGCAGCGTTTGCTCCATAATCCCTCAGGTATTCCCAGAACTCTGCTTGCACCAGCCGTAACGGGATGGTCCAGGGGGTCAGTGAATGGCCTTTGACATGAATTTAGAGCTAATGCTGAGATTTCAGTAGCAGCTGTGGGGGGTGAAGTGCTTACCTCCCACCCACTGCTTTTATGGGAGCCACAGTGACAACGTCCCCCTGACCCACCACAAACCAGGGTTCCTGTAGCTCTGCTTAGTCTGTGAGGAAACATCTGGGAGTCTGTGCTAGCTAACCCCAAATAAGGCTGCACTGGCACTGTCAGATATGTCCTATTGCATGAAATTGGAAAATGGGGATGGGGTTTTGCTTTGCCTTTTGTGAGAGAAACATGTCAGTCCTCAGGCTGCGCCAGAGGAGGTTCAGGCTGGATAGTAGGAAAAATTTATTCACTGAAAGGGTGGTCAGGCATTGGCACAAGCTGCCCAGGGCAATGATGGTGTCACCATCCCTGGAAGAGTTAAAAAACAAGTAGATGTGTCACTTTGTTATATGGTTCAGTGGGCATGGTGGGATTTGGTTGAAGCTTGGGCTTGACGGTCTTGGAGGTCTTTCCAACCTTAATGACCCTGTGGTTCTCCACTGACAGGCTGACTGAGCTCTTGGGACGTGCCACCAGCTGGGAACTGCCCGTGCCTGAGCTCGTGACTGCTTCCCTGAGTGAAGACACAGTTCGCAGCGACCCTCTTCACAGAGGGGGATTTTCCTGTGGGTTCCCAACCTGAAGTCTTCTGACACAAATGAGGAGCATGTGGGTGTCGGGGTGGAGGCACAGGAGGTGGAGGAGTGGGTCAGCCCATTTGCTGTCGGGAGGAGGAGTGGGAATATTGTCTTGCTTGGTCCAGACAAGATCATCTGCCGAGCAGGGGCTGAGTGCTGCTGGACCACAGCCCTCAGAAGGTGCTGGAAGGGCAGGAAAGGCTGAGGGGGATGCTCAGTGCTGGGACAAGTGTCCTGGTGTGTGCCTTCCTTGCCAGCTTCCCATCTCAGCTGCTTAACTGGTTTGTCCAGAGCACTCCAGTTCCTCCCTCTCCATCCCGGGGCAGCGGTGCTGCAGTGTTTAAAAACAGATTTACCAGGTACAGAAACAGTTCATCCCATACTCACTGGTGCTTAAAGTGTTCAGAGAATCACAGAATCCCAGACTGGTTTGTGTTGGAAGGGAACTCCAACCCCCTGCCATGGGCAGGGACACCTTCCACTATCCCAGGCTGCTCCAAGCCCTCCCTGTCCAGCCCGGCCTTGGACACTTCTGGGATGGGGCAGCCACAGCTTGTCTGGGCACCCTGTGCCAGGGCCTCCCCACCCTCACAGGGAAGAATTTCTTCCTAATCTCCAATTTAAACCTGCTCTCTGTCACTTGGAAGCCATTCTCCTTTGTCCTGTCACTTCAGGATGATCATGACTGCCTGACCAGGGCAGTGACTCCATCACCACCAGGGAGGGCTTCCTCAAGGCTGTAGCCCCAGGAAAGAGCCCCAGACAGGGCAGGACATGGTGCCCATGGCACCCACTTTTCCTGGCCCTTGGCTGGAGCCGATTATCCCAGAAATACCTGGCCACCAGCCCTCTGTGTGGGAGAAGGGAGGGTGGAGAGAGGAACACGGGCTCAAATCCAACAAGAAGGATTCCATCTGAGTCTGGCTGGAGGTGGCGCTTCCCAAAGGTTGGGTCAGGAAGCTGGGGTCCTCCTGACCCTTCCCTGGGCCGTGAGATGCTCCATCCACCCCCGGTGCTGTGGAACATCTCCGTGTGCCTCGGTGCCAGGGGAACACCAGGGCTTGCGAGGGGATTGCACAGGTCAGGGTTAGGATGTGTTGGTGCATGTGTGGAGTGAGGAGGAGCTCCAGGGGTCCTGCACGAGGGGCTCACCTCTCACCCTCTGTGCTCCAGCAGAGCCCACCTCACCATGGCCCTCGCACAGCTCACCTCTTGCAAGCTACACCAGTCTTAGGGGAAACTGAGGCAGGCAGGAAAGGAGGGGGCTGGGGATGGCAGAAGGTCTGCATTGCTGCAGGCTGGAAGCAAAAAGCAAGCAGCAGGAATTGACCCGGCTGTGCCCTCCCCAAGGCCGTCAGGGAACAGGTGACCACATCCACCGGGTCCCTCTGGGCAGGGTGGGACCTCCCACCCCGGGCCCGAGGGCCGAGGCCGAGCTGTTTGTTTGCAAAGCTGTGGGGAGGAGCTGGTGGTGAGCAGGGCTCGGGGTTCTGGGCCACGTGTCGGCCGGGGCGGGGGCCGGGCTCCGTGCGGCCGGGTCGGGCTGTCGGGATGTCCCGGGAGCGGTGCCTTGTGCGCGGCTGAGCAACTGGAGCAGAGGATGCTGCTGGGAGCGTCCGGGGAGCTGAGCTCTCCTCCGGCCCTCTTGGACAGCACGGAGGTTCCTCCTCCCCGTGGGCAGAGGCCGGGAACGGCACGTCCTTGCTGGCCGACCTCTCCAGCCGGGTCAGCAGGTCCCCGCTGGCCTGAGCCACAGGAATGCTGGAGCGCAGGCCGTTCGGATCCCGCGCTGGTTGACTTCAGCTCATTTAAAAATATCCTCTGACAAATACCTGCACAAACAGGGGAAAAAAACAAACCCACCTCACCCTTAAAAAAATAAAAAGGATCTGTAATTTTCCACAGGACTGAGGCACAGTCCTTGGCCTCCCAGTCCCTTTCCCAGCACGTGGGGGTCGCAGACCCCTGTGCCGCAGCCTTTGCCGGAGGCTGGAGCGGGAGCGTGTCCTGCCCAGCGGGGTGAGGCTCCGGAGATAGGAGCACCCGCCTAAGGCTTCCCGGCAGGCTCTGGCACACGGCGCAGGGAGCGGGTGCTGCGCTGAGCTCAGCCTCACCCCGCTCCCCACCTCGCTCCGGCGGCTCCCGCTCGGGGCTGCTGCCTGTGCTCCAGCCGGGCGGGCAATGCCGGCTCTTGGCACGTCACCCCCCTCCCACACGGGTGCAGGTACCACCCGGCTGCCCTGGGAAGGGTGGGCTCCCGCGGGAGGGGAGTCCCTGACCCAAAGATGGGGCTCTGACAGGTGAGCGAAGTTCCCCGGTTTGAGCCTCAAGCTCAGGTGTGTGGTTTGGAAGCAAGAAATGCCTCCCAGCACCACTGCTGTCTTGTAGAGCTCTGGCTGGACTTCACAGCACGGGGAGATATAGGGAAGAAGCTCCCCAAGCATCAACAGGCTGCCCATCCCACCGGGAAAAGGAGGGGAAGGGGGATGCAGCACAACGGGAGAGTGCAGCCCAGGAGGGGACTTGGCACAGGGTGCAGGTGGGTTGGGACGAGGCTGGGGTACCCCGGCTCTGGGCACAGGACTCAGCTCTGTTTGCTGAGCTGGGCAGCCCCGGGCCAGTCCCTGCTCCTTGAACACCCACCAGGCAGCCCCTGCGCTGCACACACAGCTCCTTGGGAAGAGCCACAGGGCTGCCCGGGCAGGGTCTGCGTGTCCCTGCCATGGAGCTCAGCTCTCCGCCTCACAGAGGGGTCCGGAGGCACTGGGAGACTCCCAGCTCTCCAGCATCCAGCCCTCTGTGCCCGCAGCTCAGCCCCATCACCTCTGCAGGCTTTCCTGGGGCCATGGCATCACCGACTGCATCTTTGCCTCTGGGAGGACTCCCCCATCCATGCCCTGTCCTGCCAGGACCTCCTGCTCTCCCTGCACCCGCAGCAGGACTGCTCAGGGAAAGTGGAATGCTCAGCATCCACTGGGGAGTGGGAGTGGGCATGGACATAAACCCAGTGCAGAGTCCCCGGAGTGCAGTGGCCCTGGCAAACCTCCCCTCTGGTTTCCCGGGATCCGTGCAGTGCTGGTACAGGGATGCTATCAGCTCTCTGTGACCTCGGGGGTGTCAGACCCCCCTGGGTCTGGTGCTGTGATGGGGCGAGACTCCCTTGGTCACTGCAGGAGCCAGGTTTGAGCCTTTGGTGGCAGTGACCTACCCTTGCAGCAAAGTGTCACCTGGCCAGGCTGGGAAATGCTCCGGACTGGCCGGACACTGACCGTGCTCACATTGTCCCCACACCTTCCCCCAGCCCTCACGGCCCACACTGATGGAAACCACGTGCCCCCACCACAGAAAGTGGCAGCGCTGCCTCCTGCAGATGCTTCGTCCCTGCCCGGAGCGTTTGCTCTCCAAAGGGCAGAGGGAGATGGCTGGGCTGGGGCTGGCAGGATGTGGGCACCTGGCCAGCACTGAGGAGCAGTGGCAGCCCAGTGCTCTCCTCCAGGGCTCTCCAGGGAAGCAACAGGGAGCCTTGGTCCTGTCCTGAGTGGCACAGGGCTGGCTGTCCCCACACAGCTGACAGTCAGTGTGGCTGGAAGAAGGTCCTGAGCACTGCAGCTGGGTGCTGGGTGCTGGAGCCCAGTCTGTGCAGAGTTGGACAAGGCTGGATGGCTGTGGAAAGGCATAGGAAGCCTTTGGGGGTCTTGCAGGATTTGGGACACTCCTGTCCTGCTCCTGGCTGCTGCGGGAACACAAAGTGCTGTCTTGGAACCCATAGACAGGAGGGCTCTGCTTCCAGAGAGAGCCTGATTCTGCTTCCAAAGGGAATCCAGCTCTGTTGCCAGAGCAGGAGGGCCCAGAGGCTGCAAGCAGCACATCCTGGCTGGGGCATGGAGCCTATCCTGGCTGGGGCATGGAGCCTGTCCCAGCTGCGGGAACTCGGTCCTTGGTGCAGGTGTGTGTGAGTGCTTGCATGAAGCATCTGCATGTGTGTGTGTGTGCAGGGACAGGTACCTGAGCGGGGGCACACGTGCACGTATGGATGTGGCTGTCAGCGAGTGTCTGTATGCACACGTGTGTGCAGGTATGTGTGAGCCTGTGCCCTGGTGTCCTGCTCTCCTCCCCTTTTCACAGGCAGGGTGAGGTTAACCTCCAGATCCTTCCTACCAGCATGTGCTCCTGCTCTCTCCCTTGGAAATGCCGTTATTTATGTAAGAAAATATGGAAGCGCCTTCAGTCCCTGCTCAGTGACCTTCAAAACCATCCAGCAAATTGGGCTTGGACGCCGAGCCCAGCCAGATGGCCCTTCTCAAACACGCTGGCCGTGCAAACGGGGTTTTACTCCTGAATCCTGCTCCTGCTCCAAGGCAGCCTCGTGAAACGGCGCATTCAGTCTGTGCTCCGGGAAGGGAGCCACGCGGCCCCGCTCCGAGCGGGAGGCGCTGGGGCCGTGCCAGGCCGGGGTGGGGAGGGACAGCGCTGGCGGCCGAGAGCCCTCGGGCTGGTAATTGAATTGTGAAACCCTGAGTTAACTGGGGGGGATCCAGAACTGGACGGGAGAGGGCTGCATGTGGGCATCTGGGGCTGCCAGCGCTGTGAACAACTGGGACGGCTGTGGGATGTGTGAGCAAGGTGGAGAGTGCTGGAAAACATCGCTGGTGCTGCTGGAGATGAGCCCGCAGGGGTGATGGGATGGCCGGGAACTGGGCCAGGCCAGCGGTGGCTCCTGAAGCCCAGGAGAGGAAAGAGCAAACCAAAATACCAGAAGGGAAGGGAAGGGAAGGGAAGGGAAGGGAAGGGAAGGGTTAAAAGACCTGTCAAAGCTGAGCCTCTCTGGAAACGTGGGAGACAGCTGGAAAAGATTTAAATATCTCTTTGCTGTGTGTCTGGGAGCTGTGGGTGCCAGTGAAAGGTAGTCTTATTTCTGATAATATCTGGTCTGACACACTCAATGTGTTTAACAGTTTTCAGTTCACTCAGGCAGATGAGACTAACTAGGAAGCGATCACGCAGGGATTCCGGGATGCTGCATTAGCATGCAATCTGGAGAGGAGTGTTCTGCCTCTAAATGCAAAGGGAGGCTGCAGCTATTGAAGAAGCTGTGACTGATCAGTCTGAGGGATCAATCTCCCAAATTCAGGGGTGACCAAGCCCCCAGCACGGGTGCCATCGTGCATGGCTATTGGGGACCCCGGTGCGGTGCCTGGAGGGTGCTGGGACTGGGGGCCCTTTGGTTCACCCCCACATTGGTCACCAACAGCACCACCTCCCCCAGTCACTCCTTGTCTCCACCAGTCACCTCCCTTGTGTGTCCTTGGTCACCAGCGAGAGGCCCTGGGGGAGGTGGATGATGCTGGCGGTTCCCTCCAGGTCAGCAGCACCAGGAACACGGGGCACACTCCTCCCTACAGACCTGGGAAGTGGAGGGGGGTCCTGAAGCAGCTCAGCTGCCAATAAATGCTTCCCAATGGGATTGGCACAGCCCTGCTGGTGACCTGAGTCTCTGGCAAGGGTTTCATGCTCTCACTTGTGGGACACCACTGAGGGAAATCCACCACATCTTCTAAGGTCTCTTGCCCAGGAGGTCCTCCCTTGGCTGATGGGGGCTCTCCCTGGGCAGGGGGGGCTGTGACAAGTGTCCATGACCCATCAGGGGGATGCTGAGCTCAGAGGAACTGCTGCAGCCTGTTGGTGTGGAGACAGGGAATTGTGTGCTGGGCTGCAGATTTCCCTGCCCTCGTGCTTGGCCTTGGTGGCTGTGCCAGAAGGGGAGATGAGAGGGTGCATGAACTTGTTGCACGACATACACCATTTTCCATCCAGCAAAGGTATATTTAATCACATGGAATTGCTGCCAAGAATTAGCATTGAAAACTATTATTAGGCATTACTATTATTAAAGAACAGATTTTTCCCTAAGTGCTGTTCTGGAGAAAAATCCAATACCTGGAGCGTACACCAAAGGTTGATCGGAAATTTTCCACCATAGGTTGGTCAGAAATTTCCCACCCAACTGATATCCCATGAAAAATGGAGTCAGGGCTACACAAGATTATTGCTAAAGTATCTGTCTGGTTTTTCAGCAAAACTCCAACCATTCAGAATGCAACAGTTTGGGATTTCAACTAAAAAAAAAAATTCTTGAAATTTCCCCAAACAAAAGTATGAAAATTTAGTCCCACTGTGACAGCCTTGGGTTGACACGATGTGACCGTGACATGTACATGAAGGAGGGGACAAACCCTGCTGCTGTTGGATGCCTGTGCCTCTTGCACAGACTGAGGGTTCAGCATCAGATTATGTGATGGTGGAGAATCCAGCCCCAAGCCATCCCACCCCATCCCTCCCTTTCCCAGCAGGATGAAGGGAGATTTTTCTCCCTGCTATGGCTCTGGGAGGTGAGTCAGGTGCTGGTCTCACCTGGAAACCTGTTCTCTGCACAGGGCTGAAGGAAAACACTTCCTGGAATGGTTTTCCACCAGAAAACAGGGTTTTATTGGAATCAGATCTTTCCCTGGGAAGTTGTCGATCTCGCTGCCATTTTCCCGGGAAGAAGCCTAGCAGAATCACTTTGACTTTCTTGTTTCAGCAGTGTCAAAATGTTTATTCCGATCATGTCAAAACACGAAGTTCATTTCAGGAAAGTAAAAATATTTCATTTTGACTTTATCATTTCCTTCACTTAACTTCCACTTTATGTTCCGTGAAAGCACTTTTTAATAGGCGCCGCTTGAGATCTCTTCGCGCCGCGACATCCCAGGGAGGAGGCGACGAGGGAGCGTCACACGCGGCGTTTCCAAGGCCCGAGTTAGCATTTGGGGGAATTTTCATTTCACAGGACGTGCTGCACGTGTGGCTTCGCCTCCCAAAGCGGAGCAGGCGCCTCGCACGCTGCCGGGGCTGCCTTGGTACTTCCCTCCTTCCCAGCTCTCTGCAGACACCCAGTAACTGCTCTGCTGCTTCCCGTTGGTGTTCTGCCCTGGACCCTGGAGCTGCGGGAATGGTGAAGGAATGGGGGCTTCAGAACAGCCCTCAGGTGTCAACCTAGGGGGAGTGGAAAGGGTAGAGGGTGTCTGCATGGGATGTTGTGGGAATCATTCAGATGGAGATCCTGCTGGCCTGGTGGGGTGAGGGCACCAAGCCTTGGCTCTGCCCAGAGCTGCTGGAAAGGGAGGGGAGCAGGGGCTCAGGCTGCACTGCCCTGCTGGGATCTGGTCCATGAGGAGATGCCTGGAGCAGCAGATCCCCACCTCCTCCTGCTCCTCTTGCTCCTTCTCATCGCACAACCAACCCCCCGTTCATGTGGGGGGCTGTGATCCCCCACCTCTGCCCAGGCCCTGCTCTTCCATCTCCCCCTGGCCGGGGGACAGGTGCTGAGGTGCTGGAAGTCCTCCTGTTCACACCATTCTGAGACCATTCAGACCAGCTTTGCAGGTGACTTGCAGCAGCCAAGGTAGTGAGGCATCCATGAGTCCACAGGCATTGGAGCATCCACCAGTCCATCCACCCAGTGCTGGTGGGCACAGCTCCAGTGCTTTCTGAGACAGGGCAGGTCTAGCCCCCCTCGCTGCCACCCTCACTTGCAAGCAGCAGCTCAAATGTGCATGGCAGGATGTATCAGAGCTGGTGCTGCTCACTCCAGACCCACAGAGCTCCTGTTTTCCCTTTCAGCCTCATTCTTCCCACCCTGGAGGTGCCAGGCACCTTACTGAGGTTGGGCACATCCACGTCACCCCTTCCCTCCCTCTTCTGAAGTGTGAAGTTCACACAATAAACCAAGGTGTTGAGTGGCTTCATCATCATCAGGAGCAAACTGATTCGGGCCCTAGAGATGGGGGACAAAGGAGCCCCATTTCCTGGCCGGATGGGCAGAGAGGGGGAAGCACAGCACTCCATGGGACTCTTTGTCCAGCTGCTGCTGGAAGGCATCAGGGAAAGGACAGAGTGGGGAGTTGCATCTGGCAAGGACTGCATTGGCACGGGAAGGATCCCAGGATATCCTGAGTTGGAAAGAACCCACCAGGATCATCCAGTCCAACTCCTGGCCCTGCAGAGGACGTCCCAACAATCCCACCCTGTGCCTGAGAGCGTTGTCCAAATGCTCCTTGAGCTCTGGCAGCCTCGAGGCTGTGACCCTTCCCAAGGATGTTGGAGATTTGTGTGCCCAGACTCTGCAGCATCAACTGCCCATCACCCCCTCACTGCTGCTGCTGCTGCCCAGATGGCTCTGCACTGCTCTTTCCCCCTGGACCCGCTGTGCCCACGCTCATTCCAGCCTCTGGAAACACAGGGCTGGAGCAGCAGGTGAGACCTGTGAGAGGGTGTTGACTCATAAAGATCTCTGAAATTCCAGCTCCTACCCCACAGACCCCTAGCTTCCCCAATGTGGTGGTGTGCCACTGGCATCTGAGGTCGTGCAGCTGGGACCAGGGGGACCCTGGGGTGTAGGGGACTGAGGCAGCAGTTCAGTGCCCCCCAGCTCTGCCCCCAGCCTCTCTGTCCCCATGGAGTGATGGCTGAGAGCGGGGCTGCAGCTCCAAGGGGCCGGTGGCAGCGTGCAGCTGGCTGATAGAGATGCTCCTGCCTGCTGCCAGGCGGTTGAGTGGTAATTATCCAGGTGCTCAGGAAGGGGGGGATGGAAGAGCCTGTGCATGCCTCGGCTGGGGCCACCTGCACCCGGGAATGTGCTGCTCTGCATCCATGGGGATGAGTGCGGGGGTCAGGGATGCGCCGTGGGCAAGCCAGGGATGGGAGGAGCGCCATGGGATGGGAGCAGCTTTGGTTGCAAGGAGCCACAAAGCTGTCCAAACTGTCACCTTCCCCACCAGTGGCCATCCTGTCTGCAAGGGTTGGTACTGCTGTACAGGTGGGGAAACTGAGGCAGCAGGTGAATGAGGCAGCAGGTGTGTGAGTGAGTGTGTTTCTGCAGCACTAGGAGCTGCTGAAGCTCCAGGATGATCTGGCAGTGTGGGCAGAGAGCTCTGGGAGCTGTCCCCAAGGGGTGAGGTGGCTCAGGGTGAGGGCAGGAGATGCACCTGCTGCAGGGAAGGAGGAGAAGGGCTGTGGGAGAAACAGAGCAGCACCAGGCAGGGAGAGGCAGCCACGGAGCAGCACGGGAAGGGCTGTGCAGGCTGGGACCCTCTGCTCGGCTCGGCACTGGGGAGCTGGGCTGGGAAAACAAGGCTGGAAGAGCGGGTGAGAAATGTGGGAGAGTTTTGACTAAGAAAGGCAAGACTGAGGGAAGAAACATTGCCCGGCTCCAAGTGGGCAAAAGGCTGCGGAGAGAGGAGGGAACAGTCCTGTCTGCAGAGGAAGGAGGTCATGGGTGTAAACCACAGGAAGGGAAATTTGGGACAGATCCCTGGAGAAATGCTCTGGGGAGGAGGGAGGCACAGGGAGATGTGGGGGATGGCACCATCCCGGGGTCTGTAGGGTCCGGGGGGTTTGGGGTCAGGCCTGTCCCGAGGCTGCTCTGTTGCCAGCCTGGTTCAGCCCCCCCCCCAGACCAGTGGAACCAGGAGATGTGGGGCTTTGCCAGCAGGTCCCCAACTGTCTGGCAGGGGATCAGGGAACACAACCCCCCCAAGCCCCCAGCTGCTGGGATGTGCCTCCAGGGACAGCTGGAGCCTGTGCAGCCACCACTGTCGCTGAGGGTTGTGAAACAGAGCACTTGTCAAGTCCCGCCTGTATATTGTATTATATTTATTATATTACACTGTATCTATTAGATTATATTATACTTTATTATATTATTAGAGCTGTCAGGCCGAGCATTCCCAGGTTGGAACCATCAGCTCCTTAGTTGCTTGGGTAACCTCAGCCCATCCCCTTGGACCAGGATTAGGGCTGCAGGAACAGGATCGCATGTGGCTGTGGCATGAAAGACACTGTTGCAGGAACGACTGGTGGCACCAAGGGTGACAAAGCCCAGTAGGATGCAGGGAACTCAGTGACAGCGTTCCCAGGGCCAGGTGGGCGGGGACGGGTCTGCAGTGGGGAAGGGCAGAGTGGGCAGCGTGGGGCAGGCGGGTCCCTGAGGTGATGGGGAGGGGCAAAGGTGGGGGACACAGCGCTGCTGCAGGCACCCCTGTCCCCAGTGCGTGCAGTGCCAGGGGTGTGTCCTCAGTGGATGCGGGAGGAGGGGGCTTTTGGGGTGCAGGCAGTGAGGTGGATGCAGGGGCCAGGGGCCAGGCGTGTCCCCAGTGGGTGCTGGGCGAAAGGTGCAGGTGGGTGCACGACAAAGGGTTTGCACCCTCGTGGGCGCTGGGGTGTGGAGGGCTGGGCAGGGTCCGCAGTGCGCCTGAGTCGGCGGTAAGCGCGCTGTCCTCCTGCCCTGCCAGGCCCCCGGGGGACGCGGGCGTCCGTCCCAGCCCCGGGCGGGCTTCGTGGGTCCGACCCCACGGTGACCCCGTGAGCTGCGGTGACATCACCGGGGAGTCAACCGGCTGATAGGCTCTGGGGGCTCCGGGTAGGGCAGGCCCCGAGGGCCCGGGGCGGTGTCGGTGTCGGGACTGGGATCCGGGTCGGGGCCGGGATCGCCCCCAATGTGGGCGGGGGGCGCGGCCTGTGGGCGGGGGCGTGTCCTCCAGCGGGGGCGTGGCCGTGCGGCGGTGGGCGGGGCCCGCTCGCGGGGTCTCCCCGACTGCGCCGCCGGGGGCGTGGCCTAGGACTGGGGGCGTGGCCCATAGTAAAGGGGCGTGTCCCGCCGCGCGGCCGCGTTGCCCGGGGTGACGCGCGGATGCAGCCGGCATCCGTGACGTCACCCGTGGGGCGGGGCCGCTCCCCATTCATCCCCCCCGCCCGCGGAGCGTCCCGCCGGTGCCCACCCAATCAGCGAGCGAAGGGGGCGTGGCCACCGGGCACCTCCAGCCAATGAGACGGCGGCGGCGGCCCGGGGCAACAATGGGGGGCGCCCGGGGCGCACGTGGGGCCGCGGCGGGG